>JADGJF010000088.1:0-37668 GCA_027596845.1 Quaeritorhiza haematococci | reverse complement strand
CTCCCCCCCCTCACACACGTACCGTTCGGCAGGCGTTGAGGGCGCAGACATATCGCCGTGAACGCCAGCAGCCAAAGTTGGCCTATGCGTTCAGGGAAGGGCGATTGCTTTCAGACCGTTCCGGAATGCACCGAATGGGTATATTGAACCAGTGTGCGCAGTTTCAATGGTGGTGCTGGGTAAATTGCGTGAGTTTGATGGTGGTGTGGAAATGAGCAAGTTTTGTGGGTGGTGAGCGGGCTAATATGCGGTGGGTATGTTCAGGAGGTCGCGGTGGAAGTTGAGAGACGAATGGGTGAGGCCGGAGAATGTCCTCAAGCAGATGGGAGCGTTGGAGTTGTGGCTGCGGGAGAGTTGTGTTGGAAGCGCTTTTTTGATGTTACGAGGTACTACATCAAGGGGATTATTGAGCGTCTTCGGCACATAGAAAACAACACAACATTAGACACCCACATAAACATAGAGGGATATGTGCGCGCGCTCAGTCGATACGCGACTGTCGGCGATGCGCGATAGACGGGACTAGATTGAAGCAACAAAGAGACCAGACCCGAAAGAAATAACGAATTGAAACGATCCCTCACCTGATCCCTCACCCGCTCTTTAGTGCCCTGATGCTGCGCTTTGATTTGGATTACCGTGAAAGTGCGCCAAAAATGACACCACAAACTCCACGAACTTGATTTTCTGTATACTTACCGTTGATTTTCTTAGCTGCACGGCTAGCTGCAGGGGGACAAGAACAAGAAGAACATATCAATATTCGTGATATCACCCGGCCTTTTTCGGATTTGTTATTGATATTAGCATGATCACGTTCAGTGTTCCCTAGTCTCCATCCGGGTAATTCAAAACGAAGGAAAAGGAAACAAGGTTTTCGCAGGAACCCTTTTCTGTGTTTGTTTTTGTTTGGAAACGAGTGGGCTCCCATATGCACGGTGTTTACACAGCTTTGATTGGGACTGCACCCATCCCCACGGTCATTTTTGATTTGACCGAAGCGTGTTTAGTTTTTCATCTATATCATCTTCTTCTGCCCATGATTTCTCCTCCAGTCTTCTGCAGACCATCTCCAAACATCCCAGAAGAAGCAGAAAAGTGAAAATGATATGCGTAGCACTTGTGGGGAATCTTTACAAAAATCCTGCGGACGTCGTCGGATCTTATGATCTTTCAGGGGGACGTTGAGGAACTTGAGTCTTCCGACGAACGCGAGTAGTTGTCGCCGAGATCTTTGTACGTTGCCCCCAACGTCCATGGCAACAGCTTTTTAGAGGTCTTTGCCGAAAAGAAAACAAACCTAAATATTCCTTACCAAGGACTATTCACGATCTTGACTGAAAATCGTGTCATTTGTTGAATCGAAATGAATACCCGGACAAAAAGTGGACCTAGATTTGAAGAATTCATAACGCACATCAAATACCCATCAAACATGAATGAAATAGCCTCAGTGTATTCCGTGAGTGTGTATTTCAGCTGCTCTGAATGTAAGTGCTTCTATGAATCTTTCGGGAACAGTTTTGAGAATTCTCTCCCTACATCACACGCAAAGGCAAAAGAAAGTGAAAAGTCAGGGACATCGGAACTACAACCGTCAAATCATCATTTCTTCCGTTCTCCATTCTCTTACCGATAATTAACCGGCGGATCTCGCTGGTACCCGCCCCAATCTCGTAAAGCTTCGCGTCTCTCAATATCCGGCCAGTCGGGTCTAAAAACGATACCAGATGGCACACAACTCAATTAGTAAGGCGTCCTGCCCTTGAAAACTTTGAAAACAACACCAAAACACACTATGGAAGACTTACAGTCGTTGATGTACCCGTTTCCACCCAGACATTGAATGGCATCCAAGGCGCACTCGGTTGCCCGTTCGGCGGCGTAGAGAATGACACCAGCGCAGTCCTTGTTGCTAATGTGCCCGGCATCACATGCTCTAGCGACCGAGTGGACGTATGATCTCGATGCGTTAAGCTTGGTGTACATATCCGCGATCTTGGCTTGGACCAACTAATAGGGACGAAGTTGTGGATGAGTTTAATGAAATGATGGGTTTACTGTCTTGACTAATGAACATAACTGCACAGAGATATGTCTGAAAACTCACCTGGAAGTCGCCTATCCTCTGTCCAAACTGCTTGCGGTGGAAAACGTACGGGAGAACGACATCGAGACACGCTTGCATCAACCCGACGGGGCCGGCTGCAAGAACAAGACGTTCCAAATCCAAACCGCTCATGAGGACGTAGACACCTTTGCCGACTTCACCAAGAACGTTCTCGGCTAATAGATAGGAAAATATACCAGTCATCAGCGGTGACCATTACGCAGGACCTTACACAGGATGGGGTCATCCAACCACACTTACCTGGAACCTCACAGTCCTCGAACACAAGCTCACAAGTGTTCGAACCGCGCATCCCCAACTTGTCCAACTTTGGTGAAGTGCTGAAACCTTTGAAACCCTGTTGAATCAAGATCATTCAGCATCCTGCAGTAGATACCTTGGAAAATATGTTCGCCAACTTCACATACCTTCTCGACCAAAAAGGCAGTAATGCCCTTGGGACCTGCGTTCGGGTCAGTCTTGGCGTAAACGACCAGCACATCAGCATCAGGCCCGTTTGTGATCCAGAATTTGGTACCGTTCAGGATGTAACGGTCGCCCTTCTTTTCTGCGCGCAGTTTCATTGAGACAACATCTGACCCAGAGCCAGGCTCACTCATGGCCAAGGCACCAATGTGCTCCCCGGCAATCAACTAGACAAAGCATAGAAAAACCACGCCTTTTGTTAGCCATCCTTCCTCCTTTCTGCGAAACTATGCTCTGCATGTTCCATCTCAATATTTGGAGCCCCCCATTCAAACAGACATACCTTGGGCAGGTACTTGTCCTTCTGTGCTTCGTTACCATTGCGCACAATCTGGTTAATGCAGAGGTTTGAGTGCGCACCATAACTCAGGGCAACGGCCCCACTAGCCCGGCTGAGCTCTTCCATAACAAGGCAGTGAGCGAGGTACCCCTGTTCGTGCCCGCCGTACTTCTCTGAAAAGACACCAAATTTCTGGTAAGCGGAGACGTCCCGCCAGTATTCCAGCGACACGAGCGTGGCCAATAACCGCTCCGTCATAGATCGTATTTCCAACTTTTGTCAACCTCACCTGGTGCCGTTACTCCGTGAAGACCCATATCACCCATTTTCTTCCACAGATCCTGAAATGGAAACGAAAATTGTCAAACCAGGTGCTCAACATCAACCTTACTTTACTAACACAAACCTCCAAACCTGCATACGGCCTGCCACGAAGCACCATGATAAACACATCCGCCCACTCTTGAAATGCCCGCCCCACTTCCGTTCAAGATATCCCTTTTGTCACACTTACCATGGGAAACGCATTATCTTTGTCAATTTGAGCCGCACGAGGCGCAATTTCGGTCTGAGCAAAGTTTTGGACTGCCTCTTGCAACTATAGAAGTATGTCCGAGATAACGGTCAGTTTCCACACAACCACATATGACTGTGGGAGGACCAAACGGCAATCCATGCGCAAACCCCAACGCAAGATTCACACCCCAACGACCAACAGATGTCCCTTGAAGACCCTATGAAGAGATACCCTACATGTCTCAAATCTTCCGACAAGTTAAAGGACGCGCTCCCCACAGTCCCATATCTCCTGTTCGCATTGACAGCACCAGCACAGGATTCAACGACGGGTCTCTGAGCGCGGGGGGCGGCCCGGGAGGAGGCGACGGCGGCGCGACGGAGGAGGGGCTGGAGGAGAGACATGGTTCCTTTTTTTTGTTCGCGGTCTTGGGTGAGAAGCAACAGCAATTCCAAGCAGCGGGAATTCGAATTTTCTCGATCGCTCACTCGCTGGAGAATTCAAGCCCAATAAGATCGGTCGTACAAAAAGGGATCACGGGACGATGGCGGGAGATCGGCAGTCTACGGTTCAAACTCTGCGAAATGCATGCTGCTGCACTAGAACGCTGCACTTGAACATTGGCGCTTTGACGATTCACTAGCTTTAGGTCCAGTTTGGACTTGAGATTTGAAAATTATGAGAGTAGACATCAAAGCACTTGAAAGGGGGAATGATGCAGAGCGGACGCGACATCATATGAAGTACTGAAGATTGAAATCCTTTCTTGTTCAAAAAAATAAAAAACTAAAGCAATATAGTACGTTTGTCAATGTAATGAGTAAATAAGATTCAAAGCCAGATTAAATTAAATCATCATTCCCTCCTCACTGGTCCCAACACTATTACCACCATAACCCCAGAAAATCGATTACACAAAGCTCTTCAACCGAATGGACGGAGCCGCCGGTTGAGCATGTCTCTGCATCGTCGGTGACGAATGACTCGCCGTTAAACTCTTCAATCCCTTTTCCAGTTTCAGCTTGGCTGGAGCAGGAAGGCTCAAAACTAGTGCTTTGAAACTGGTAGGTTGCTGAGATGCCAGCTTCACCAACAGCTGCAGACAGACGGTGTTGAGGTCCTTTTGCTCGACACTTCCGAACCGCATGTCGCCGCCACCTTCTACTTCTTTGCCACAGAGGGCGAAGAGCATTAAGGGGATGACGATGCATAAAACCGCATCTGGTGTTTACCCGGAGAAAGAAAGGGACAGACAGGAAATAGTGGGGTAATTAACTTCTGCTGCAACAACAAACAGACAAATCATCTCACCATTACCATTCCCTATTCGCTCATCTGTCTTATATCTCAAACCGCACTCACCTCGCACATCATTCCGTTCTCCGGCAACGCATAACCCAACCAGCAACTTGATAGCCTCAACCACCAACGACAACTTCTGACCCAAAGGCCTCGTTTCCACAACAACAGTCCGAATGGCCTGCCGCACAAACAGAACAACCATTTGAACCAGATCTCGGAAATATTGGTCTCCGATTGCAAAGGTAGCAGCATCATTGGTGTCCGTCGTTGATACGGATGTCAGCAATTTGATTGACTGGAGGGATACCAAGGCCAACTGGATCCGTGTAATAGTCAACATTTGGGGAGAAAAGAAGGAGAGGTTGTGTGTTGGATTGCGTCTTCTAGCGTGCGATTTTTCGCGATTTCTGCCATCTTGTGATCTGATCCATTGTGAAAATCCCACTGCGAAACGGGGAAACATACCTGCAAAGGCCCCCCAAGAGACAGACACTGTTTCAACAACTCCGTGAGCCTATCATAATTCTCCTTTTCGAAGCTCAGGACCGGGCTCGTCGCCATGATAATGACAGCCCCCAAAAGACCGTTCTTCATCATGGACACATCCGTGTTGCTCATGTCTTCACCAGTAATCTCACTTTTGTTTCCAGAATAAGGCGCAAGGGCGAAGAATAAAAAAAGCGTTCAGCAAAACAGACAGCGAAAATATCAAATGAGACAAGCAAGTAATCATGGCAACTAGGTACCTCTCCGAAACCACATCCAGCAAGCTCGTCACTGCGCTCTGCAAAACCTCGGAAGTCTCTTTCTGGTTCGTTTCGTCCATGTTCGAGTAGATCTGATTCAACCGATCGAGTACGTTTTTCATGCAGACCAGGACCCGCGGACCTACATCTTCCGAGAACTTCTCCATCTCGAGAATGGCTGTTGTTTCCACATAGATACAAAAAATGGAAATCGATTCAATATACAGGGTACCAAAAACGAGACGAACCGAGTCGAAGCCAGCAGAATCAACCAAAAACCAAAACAGACAGTGTATCCATACCCGTGCAGATGTAGAACACATTGGGCACGCACGAACAAGTCTGCTCGGCGGTCAAAATAGGCGAACACACAACCTTACTCAACACATTCAGCGAGGCGTTGAGCAGCGTCGCTGTATCGGGCGTCATCTTCTTGTACGCGGTCACTATTCCATCAAAATATGGGAGGGCAGAGGTAGGTGAAAAAGACTGGCTTCAGTGTTCCGTGCTCTACACAACAAATGCCTCTTGGCACTTCTCGACACGCAAAGAGTCAAGCACAGAAGGAATAACGATAGGAAAAATACTCACGCGTAGCAATCGGATTGTTGGAAAGCGAAGGCACGTAATACATAAATACGTTGAAGACAAACTTGAAGATCGAATAGAGTTTCGATGTCGGGGATATGGCCCCGCAATCGATGGTGGTGGGCGGTGATGTTGCTGTTGGGGACAAGTCGAACATAGAACTGACGTTTCCAGAAAAGAGCGGAAAAAAGAAAGATGTCAGCCCGACTGAGTCACTCACTTCTATGATCAAATGCAATCGAACAGCCCCATAGTGCTCGCCACCACCATCCAATAAGCAAACAAGGGTTAACGCATGTTTGAACCCCTCACCCTGTCGGTTGCATAGCGGGTTCCTCGTGCTTTCCAGCGTCCTTCAAAAGATAGTCACCGTAATCCACCAGAATTTTTTCAACAATTTGCATCACAACGATTTGGATGGGGGTATCTTCAGTTTGCATAATCCGGTCGAAAATGTTGATGAGCTCTGAGAAAAGCGCCTGCACATAAAAAATGTGGCAAAATGTACCAAGTCAGTTAGCATCAGGTTTTGGATTTCGTGATTTGCTTTCCAAAAGCTGGAAGTTGGCTTTCCAATCGAGACGAAAAAGATAACATACTGAATCTGTGGACAGTGATCCAAGCATCTTCGGCTTCAAAAACTTTCGCAAGCACTCTAGTGAGATACGGAATCCCTTCGCATCCTCCCTCGAAGCGTTTTGTGCGGCTAAGGCAGTATTGGGAAGGCTCGTCAACCCGCCACTAACAATGCTAGCAAAGGAGCTGGTGGAAGAACTGCTACCAGCACTACCGGCGCCCCCTCCGACACCACCACCTCCTCCGCCTCCGCTACTTCGGAGCGGGTTCGAGCACGCCTCGATACACAGACCGAGCAGGATGTGAAGCATCTTTGGGCTACCGCTTGTGCCCGTTCCTGACAAAGATGCAACTGATTTTGTGATTCCAGGCTCTTTAGATGATAATTCGGACTCCTGTTGGAGAGCTGGAAGGAGGAGCTGGTCGTACTGGTCAATGAGGCTCGCCAAGGCTTGCATCATTGGCACCCATGACCTTTGATGGAACTGAGAATGACGGAGAAGAAGTAAGTTGAGATAATGCGCCCAAACACTCGTGCCCTTTCTGTGTACCAACTGCAACTTTTCGAAAACAAAAGCATACCGGCAGAATGACGTCCCGAGTTGCCGCCAAGTACATGTCCATGGAGGACCCAGGACCATCAGCCCCACCACTCGCTGTGAGGGTCGGCAGCATGTCTGAATCAAATTTAACCTTGGCATAGTCGCGCAATGAAAGCAGCCATAACCGCGTGAGAACTTTCAGGTTCCTGGAGGTTTTGACGACCGTGCCCATGGAGGAGCATGGTGGGTAAAAAGGGACGTGGTCAGAAGTTGGGAGTGCGAAAGCAATACAGAGACTCCGCACATGGCCATCTAAGGAGAAGGAAAAGAATAGGGCCAAACGTGGGATGATTTTACTCACGGTTGCACGACCTCCCGCAGGTACGACTGCTTGAAGCTCGCATTTTGCAGCTCGGCCCATGCAGTCAAGACAGCCAGCTTAAGCATTACATCGATATGTGGGCTGGATGCGTCTCGCCCTGTGTTGTCTGCCATGACACAAAACCATCAAAAGGCAACAAAATGTGTGCATCAGTCAGCACGATTGAAAACGGGCAGATGACATGACGTATGGAGAGAAATGTGTACTGAAGTGTAAATCGAACCTTTAATTTTATCCAACGACGAACTCAGCGACTTCAGCAACCTTCCAAGTGTTGCGATATCCTTATTGATGCCACTACCAATGTACGTGGCGGACACCCTGCAGGCAAGGCTTGTAACCTCTGCCATCGCGTCATTGGCAAACGCAGGGGTGAGAGCCGCACTGATTTGGGCCTGAAAGCAACAAGTAAGCGAAGGAGAATCGTCAACAACTGGGTCTTGCGGAACGGGCAACACTGTCTCAGCTAAGGACGAACCTGATACTGTTCAAGCAAAGGATGGTCGTCTACATCTGGATCCGGCGTTTCGGCGTATTTCTGCAGTCGGGCGAGAGAGGAGAATATCTCATTTAGCAGAACTTGATAACCAACTGCAATTTTTCTCCAGAACTTTAGAAGCCACTTTCCCAGTGTCACTCTTGGCCATTCCCCTGTTCTTGTTACTTGACGTACCTCCAAAATATCCTCCAACAGATACAACCCCTCCAAATTCAAATCATGCACATTCGCCGTGGCAGCATTAAACGCGACCCTGATCAAATCCGCAAGCCTCAAAACGAGAAAATCAGGTTTCTCTCCTTGCCCAAGCAACGCCGCTTTCTTGACGCGCGCGCAGGCCAGATCGAAGTGCTCCTTGATATCCGATGTCTTCACAACGTTCAGGACCTGCCGCAACAGTGCGAGGGCGAACACCTGCGTCCGCCATCTCGGGAGAAGAATAACAACAAGGGCGGACGATCCAGCCACCTGCGGACCCACGTACGCGCCAGTAGCTGCGGTTCCACGTTGTGCTGTTCCTGCAGCCGCCCCTGCTCCTGGCACCGGCCCCACTCTTACAGAGCCACTATCCGTGCTGTCTCTTCCATCGCCATGATCGACATCAAAGGTTTCTTCATCGTCCTCATCGGCCGCTTTTGTGGTCGCAGCTTCCACCGGTACAACCGCAGCGCCGGCAGCCCCGCCAGCAGCCCCTGTCGAAGGGCCCCACGCCGCTCCCCCTTTCGAAAGAATGTTCTTGCACAAATCTAGCCACCGTGACGGGTTTGTCGGTGCGACGTGCTTCAATAGCGCAAGCAAGATATCTTTCATCTCATCTTGCACCATCACATCAGTCTCGACATCCAATAACGCAAACAGCTGCTCCTCCAGTTGATTGTTAACCGCAGCCGCGGCCGCGAGCACAGCGCCTGGATTCCTCTGCGCAAGCTGGTAAAGGCAAGTGACGGACGTGCGACGCATGAGGTACATGCCGTTGCTGAAGTCATCCGAGAGCTGGACTTGTAGGAAAGGCACCAATGTGCCAATGTCGACGTGCTTAGGGGCAAAGAGAATGAAGTTCTGGATGCAGCGGATGGCCTCCACGACGACGGACGGATCCGAGTCGTTTTTGAGTTCTTCGTATAAGCTGAAGCATAGCTCGCGGATCTTCGATGATGCTTGCAATTCTGGCCCTACGACACCAAGAAGGGCTTGAAGGATGCGGCCAAGCGCTGGGTAGACAAGCGACGACGATGTGTTGCCTCCATCGATGCTCGAGCTATTAGCGAGGGGGGCGGTGGGTTCATGGCTTTCGGTCATGAAAAGCTTGGCGATTACGGCTAACGTCGAGTTCACGTAGGGGCCGTACATCAACCCAGCGCTTTCCACAGTTAACCACAAGGAATGTAAAGCCCATGTGTGTACCACAGGATGCGGATCGCTCGATAGGGAATGAAGAATACCGACAATGGTTTTCAAATGCGAACCAGCAGCCATCCCACCAACATAACTGTGTATACAACCCAGGGCCAAGGCTGCACCCGCACGCGAATCCGGATCCCGATTCTTGACCACCTGATCTACCAGATTTTGCACCCAAGTGCCAACAAAGGCAGCAGTCCCTACAGCGCGCGCCAGCCGCCCCAGAATTTCGCAAGCCACTCCCCGCATCACGGTATTGGGATGGTTTAAAGCGTCCTTATGAAATGGAACCCAAGAGGAATGGCCGGTTTATGTCAGTTAGCTTGTGACTAGCTTATGGTAACTCTATGTCAGACATATCTTTCGCATAATCCATCCAAAACCTTACTCTCTCTTACCTCGACCAGATCTCGGATCGCAACCGGTACTCGACCGCTGGCCAGTGTCCCCTTCTTGACCATGACGTACTTGAGTGCCCCAACGACGCCGACCATCATGTTAATGTGTACCGCATTCCTCCGTCCAATCTGCTGTGGGGTTGCCGTACTCTTCCCTGAGGTCTGCGGTGGCTTTGCTGTTTTGATCATTTGCTCGAGCGTACTCTCCTGAACATGGGCGCTCTGCAACGGGAATAGGAGTGCGAACATTTCGATTGCAGCATCGATGACGGCTGTAGATATTGGCATAGAGTCCGGTCGAGCGATACGGGTTTTTAGGCCGTGGCCGACAGAGTCGGCAGCTTGCTTCTGACCAGAATGATGGGGGCTGTGGATGAAGAGCCTCGACGGATCGTATTCCAAAGATTCGAACACTTGCTTGTTTAACTACACAGTCAAAAAGGAGAGCATTTCATGAGCTTAGGAATCCTTGGAAAACCTCTTCCCCCCAAAAAGTGGCGAAAACGAAAACTATTTGTGAACCCGATATTCCAAGTATTCTTAAACCTCACCATTTCTTCAACTGCTTGGAAATCTCCTTCTCTGAAAAGCGCCCGTTCGATTCCCCCACGGTCCTCGGCACCCACATGTCCTGCGACATCGACCCTCAACCCTTTCATGAACGACGTGACAGCCAAGGGATCAATGGCAGGTACTGAGGCATTCTTGTCATTAGATGGCATCACAACGCCGACAAGGCGCTCCATTGTCTTATCCGATTCAGGTGCAAACGCGTCGACGACAGCCTTCATCAGGAGCGCGTACGTCGTGTCGTAGATGGAAGCCGGTTGAATACATGCGTAGCATTGGAACAAGTTCTTCCTCAAAACGTTTTCAATCTCGACCGCCCTGCAATTCAATGTTGTCTGGATCTGGGGCGGGGCTCCCGGTGGAGGTGTGGATGAGGTTGGATACGATGTCGGAAGGGTCGACAGGAACGTCATGGTGTTGTTCAGGCACACCACAATGCGCTTTGCCACGTCGGCAGTAATCACGTCGTGCGAGCAGTTCACCAAAAAGCTGTGCAGGGCCGAGAGGGCACTCGCCCGAGACGAGAGGACATAAAGCCACTCACTCTCTGATCTATTGGCGTTCGAGTCCTTGGGTATGGGCTTTGGGAAGATGTTTTTCCAGAAAAGGAGGAGCTGGGAAAGGTGGACGCGGACGAAATTCGGACCCAGACACATGAGTGAACCGATTAAGTTCCAAGCCGCTTGGGTCTGGGCCAACATAACACGCGGATCCTTGGCATTAGGGCCACTGGCTGATTTGAGGAGCTGGGTTGAGAGGCCAAAGACTTTTGCCGCCGATTCGAAGGAGACGTGAAGTGAGTGATTGGGAACCACACTGATCAAGGCTGCTAGGGCGTTCGAGTAGCCGACAAACCGGCGAAGATGCTCAGGTTTCTCTCCAGTGTGGTTTGCCATGTCCTTTTGCAGCAGAGAGATGACCCTGTTCATCAACCACGGCAAATGGATCGGCAGGGACGAACACAGGCATTTCAATGCCCACGCTAAAGCCACGTTGACGGATTCGGACGTGTGCCCGAGTAACGTCATGCATGGTTCGATGAGAGCATCTTGGGCTGCCGCCGCGGCGGGTCCTAAATCAATCAACAACGCCGCTACCTCATTCAAGACGCACACAAGAACCATTTTCGATGGTGCTACTTCGTTGCTCGTGACTGCAGGCCATTTCCTCAGCCAGTTCGTCGAGAGCTCCCTCAAAGCCGTGATTTGCGCTCCCTCACTGATCATCTTCCCAACTTCCCGCAGCACGAACCCACACAAGTGTCGCATGAGCAGCAAGTCATTCCGAGTGGTCGTCAATTTCGCGTGTGCCGCTAGGTCCAACATGTGCTTCACAATCACGACGTACTGCCCTTCCACAAATTTGATACCAAGTGTCTTGAAGAGCGTGACGTAGCTCTCGACGATGCCGATACGCACCTCCCTCGACGTTGTTTTGACAAAATGGCTGGCCAACAGCGATAGCATTTCATCTACTGTTAAAATCGTTTGATCCGAGGACCCTATGGCTGTTGACGCTCCCGATGCATCGGCCGCTGCAACAGGTTTCGCAGGCTTCTTGGCTGTAGTGGCCTTTCCCGGAGCAGGTGCCGATTGTGAAGTACTCAGGATGTGTGCGATCAGACCGGATACTACTCGCCGGACAACTTCGTTGCTGCCGTCTAAAGATTTCAATATGGTGATCAACAAGGAATCGTACTCTTCATACTTGTTGAGAGAAACGGGTTGGTGCGTGTATCTGCAAAGAGAGAGCATCAACTTGAAGGTAAAAGACGCGAACGGTCAGCCTAAGCAAGAAATCCAATAGGTGCCGGGGAAATCAGTGTATAATGAGACGCCTACCTCCGCAGCTGCTGCGCGAATCAAAGGTACTTTGTCCACTAAACCAGTCTTCGCTATTTTCATCATTTCTTTCACCATGGGTTCACCAGCCGCTTTTCCGGCGCCCTTCAAAGCTCTCGCTAAAGACGTCAAAACCACGTGTCTTAAACCCAACTGTTACGCCCGAGGACAAAACAATGCATTAATGATCAGCTGAGATGGAATTCGTCCAAGGAAAGCGATTTCGCGGTCGCCCATCCAACACCATACAAACCTCTGTCTCTTTCGCATTTTTCAAAGTTTTGACGCAAATGGAAACAGTTTCCGGGAACAAAGACATGACCTGCACAGAGAAATGTGTTGGTTGGTCGTTATTAACGTGGTGTCTCCACAGTTCGCGAAGTGAGAACCCCAAATTAAACCCATGATCGAGGGGTTGAATCGGTCAACCCACCTTATTTCCATGGAACTCCGTCACAAGACCCATCGAATAAATTGATGCTCTGTGAAATCAAAAAGGCAACAGATGAGCCGCTTTCTTTGCACTGATGTTGACATTCAAGGAACAACAAGAAAAAGTCCGTCATAAGGCGATTATGAAAAATGCTTACAAACGAATAGCTGGATCGTCAAACTTTTTGCTGGACGCAATGGTTTGCGTTCCTGTGAGAGTGTCGAAGAGCGTACGTTGGTCGCCACGGCTGTACAAGACTACGAATATGCGACCGATTAAATGCCTGACGGGTCTTGACGGTTTGGGGTTTGCAGAGTTCATGTATTTGAGCAAGGTCTTTTCGATTTTGGCCTGATGTTCCTTGATGAAATCCTGTTTATTTGTCCAAGGGAGTTATCACAAGAAGTCGTAAGGACGTCAATGTTCGAAACACGCGACTTAAGAATGGCATGGAAGAAACCCAAGCAAAGACACTACAATTAGTGAAGTAAAATCCAAAAGTCTAGGATCCATACTGGTTGACATGTTTTCAGATCCTTCTCCAGAGCAGAGAACCACTGAAACAAGTAAAGTTCCTTCTTCTCCTCGCTGTCGGCAGTGAGGATCTTACTCTCGTCAAAGTTGAAACTCTCAGGAGGAGTCCGCGGTTGAGCCGGCACAGCCTCCCCCATGTTCTGAAACAAACCGCCGGCGGACATTGTGAAGGATGATGAGGCGTTATTCAAGGATCTTTGTTGCCGACTTTGACCTCTTGCAGAGATGTGAAGGATGTTTGAACGCGGAAGTATAGTGTCACACACATAAGACCGGAAACCCCAAGCCCGACAGCCCCGACCACCTCGGCGAACGACCCAACAATGGTATGTAAACGAACCGTAGACATTCCCCGCGGCTCGTGATTTCTTTCCTCTGTTTGATCGCTTGCACCTACTCATGCTCTTGCCGAAAGCTCCTTTTTAGTTCCAGTATTCTCACCTTGGTCGTGTCATTTTTGCTTTCTCATACAGAATGACAGAGAAAAACTGATATCGAATGCGGCCCCTCCCGCCGGCGTTGATATCGAAGCGGGCGGTTCCGGCTCGACTATGGAGCCAATGCAAAACCAGCCATCTCTACTGGAGCAATCGAGGTAGGGAGCTGGGAAGGGATACACTCTTTTTTCGGTCAACGCTCTGCAGAACTATGCTGGCGTTTGAACCGAGTTCACACACTTCGTTACAACTCTGAATGGTGCGGTTATTCCACGGTGAAATGTCACAGAATCATCCATACTGATCTACCGCGCTTTGTTTTCTTTGTCTCTTCCCGATGTTTCAACCGTTTGCAGTCACCCAGTCGCTTTAATCTTTCACCTACTTTTCCGCATTGCCGCTGTTGTCATGTACCTGCTGGGGGTCTACGTTATCAGCAGCTACGTCCTCGTATTCGTCATCATCATCTTGCTCCTTTCTTTCGACTTCTGGACTGTCAAGAATGTTACCGGTCGGTTGCTGGTGGGGCTCAGGTGGTGGAACGAAATAAAAGACGATGGCTCCAATGTTTGGATTTTCGAGTCCCGCGAGGTTTGTGTCGACGATCTGTCTATGAAGATCTTTTTTGTTCGGACCGCACTAGTGAGGCAAAGAAAGGATGAAGGAAGAGGGTGGGGGGATGTGTATGCCGGCTGCACGGATCTGCCTTCGATGCCAGGGACCACAATGGAACGAGATGCTGACAAGAAGGGTTTTCTTCAACAGAATCGCAACGTGAACGTGGTCGATTCAAGAATTTTCTGGACGTCGTTATATGTGGCACCCGCAATCTGGGTTGTCTTCTTCCTGACGGCTCTGTTTGGATTGAAAGTACAGTGGATGGTCGTTTGCATAATGGCGATCGCCCTGAATATGGCCAATGTAATCGGTTATACCAAGTGTGAAAAGGTATGTCGTTCATTATCTTGATTTTTTTCATCTATAATCCTTTTCGTGTGGGTCTAAGGTTTGGTTCGAACAATGGGCACAATGAGGTGAAGCACTGCTTCCATGGATTGATCTCGGTTTGGTGATGGGATCTTTCCCGATTGTTTTCGAATCGATAATTGCCACTGCCATGCTAACCTACCTTACATCAAATAGGACGCCAAGAACAAGATAGCAGGCTTTATGGCCAACCAAGGGTTTGTTCAAAACATGGTTGGATCGATGATATCACAACGCTTCAACAACTTCTTTGGTGGGGGTGGGAATGCAACTGGTCCAACTCGGTGACCTTGCCATACAACGGAGCTACGGAGCTAGCTGGTCTGTGAAGGTGAAAGAAGGTGAAAGGCAGTCGGTTGTCGGCATATTCCAACCACTCTTTTGTATTGAGCTGTTAAAAATTGGCGACCTCACCAGAGCTCATTAAGTTCTGATCCCGAATATTGTGTTGAGGCTGATGTATATTGTGCACAAAACTGAAGTTTCTTCACTGTACTTGCAAGGACGACTACCCTTTGTCAATGAAAGAGTTGGTGTGTTCATAGCAAATGGGACTTCGAAGTAATCGATATTTTCCCCAGAGCTGTCCCGACGACAAGGCTGATGAAACGTTACGATTCTTTTCAAGGGCATCCTAGGGTCTGGATTTTAGTTGTTAGTTTTGTTATTCAGACCGCGAGCAAGTGAAATGGGACTTGTCGACATTCCCGTCAACGTCTTTCTTTGACGCGAACTCAGCTCCGTGCGTTTTGTTGCATGATGTTGGCATCTGAGTTACACACTTGTACTTTTTTTTTGGCCTGACTCAAACATTTCACTGTCGGCAAACCCGCACGAGAGCGTGTCGTCATCACAACCTAAACTCGATTTCCATTTTGGCGGCGGGCCGCGCATGGTCGGGCGTCAACAGTACTCCGACGAGCAATAATGGACAACAGCGACAATTTGGAGCGCGCAGTCCTCGTTGCCTTGGATCCTTCTGCTGATCCGCAACTCAAGTACCAGGCAACCACTTTCTGCGACCAGATCAAAAACAGCCCCGAAGGCTGGCAGTTGTGTCTGAGTTTGTTCATTAAAGTCCCGCAAAGGTGTGGATTCAATTCTTCTGACTCCTCTCATTGCCTATAATTGACTGGTTTTTGCTGAAGTGGGAAATTGGGCGGACGTCGGGTCATGGAACACACTATGGGACGGGGGTGATCGCAGGAGCGGATGGAAAGACTATCTTCGTATGGAGGACATTGCTGGATTGCTTTTCGCTCCTTTTCTTCCACTTTCATTTTGCACTTTTTGTGGGAGTCCAGTATTCCAGGATATTACAGTACTTCAACAACTCTTGTCTTTCGTTTACCTCGTTCTGGATCTATCTCCTTCTCACCAATCTTTCCAACCCTTACACCCACGCAGTGCCCCGGAAGTGAGGTTTTTCGCCTTACAAGTTTTGGAGGATTGGTTGCGAAATAGGTACGGCGTTTTCGATGGCCAGCAGAAAACGATCCTTCGGCAGACATTATGGGAATGGTTGGCCCGGGATCTGAACAACAGCGAACCCGTGTTCATCCGGAACATGTTCGCCCACATCTTGGTGTTGCTGCTCAAGAACGAATACCCGCACAACTGGCCCACCTTCTTCGATGACCTTCTTGCCTTGCTCTCCGCATCATCTCCGTCGGTGCCGCGCGGAACGAGCATGGTGGATATGTTTTTACGCATATCTAAGGCGATCGACGATGAAATTGTGTGCCTGTATATCGCGCGTTCGGCGGAGGAGGGCGTCAGAAACACCGCTATCAAGGATGCAATGAGGGAGAATGCCATCAACAAACTTACCGATGCTTGGTTCAACATCCTCCAGACGCACTGGAACACTGATGTCGAAATCGCCAGCGCCTGTTTGCATGTCATCGGATTGTATGTCTCCTGGATCGACATCAAACTGGTTGCCACCTCGGAATTCATGAGTGGGCTCTTCCAGTTCTTGACTATGGAGTCCATGCGCATCCCAGCCTGCTCGTGCTTGTCCGAAATCGTTAGTAAGGGCATGAAAGCCGAAGAAAAAGTTAACCTAATTCGGGCCCTCAACATCAGCACTGTCTTAGATCAATTATCCCTGGAAGACGAAGATTTTAGAGAGCACATTGCGAAGCTGATCAACGTGATGGGGCTCGAACTGTGCCAATGCTGGGATGATTTGTCCAGGGCCGGAACGGGTGTAGCTGCGGAGAATACGAGGAACGCGGTTTACATGTCCATCAACTCAATCTTCCCGTACCTGGTCAAGTTTTTGGCCGACGAATATGACGACACCTCGAGTGCCATGTTCCCGTTCTTGGGGGCGTATCTGATGCTGCTTAAACGCCAAGTGAAGGAATCTGGCGGCAAGCTCTCGGAATCCCTCCAGCCGAATGTCATGGCCCTTCTTCGTGTCGTTATCATGAAGATGAAGTGCGACGAGGAGGAGCAGGCAGGGTTTGGTGAGGAGGCTGGCGAAGATGAGGCTCTGTTTAGCGAAATGCGCAAGGTGATTAATTGCTGAGTGCATGCACCTATTTTCAACTTTGTGGAGAGTGGTAAATCCAAACTCACCATCAAATTGTCATGTGAAGATGACTGACTTGTCGTCTCTGTATTTTGCAGAACTTGAAAGTGCATTTCGACGCATTATTTGCCATCGAACCAAACCTCGCTGCGTCGTACGTGTCGTCGGTCGTGTGCTCAACATTCAACGCAGTCAGGCCTGGGATGTCGCAGACAGGGTGGTCCGACGCTGAGTTAGCCCTTCATTTGCTGTTCATCTACGGCGAAGCCGTGAAAGGTGTCCCGCAGTACTCGGTGGTTTCTCCAGGTGGTGAGACGGTGCTTACACCTCTCGGTGAAATGCTTTTGAAGATGATTGAGAGCTGTGAGTACTACCCTAATGTCGTTCGTGTGTTTTGGAAGTTACTTTTGATGGCTCTCCTTTGTTAGATCTCCGTCTGATCTGATTTTCTTTTGTTATCATTCATCACAGACGTTTCCATGTATCCGCACGTCTCTATTCAACCCCTCTTTTTCGAGAATATTTGCCGATACTGGCAGTTTTTGGAGCAAAACGTTAACCTCATTCCCACCGTACTTCAAGCATTCACCGATGCAAGGTAACTTAGGGAATTTTCTAAAGCGTCGTTGGATCCTCTCAGTCGATTGCTTTTGAAGACCTAACCCTTCTCTCTACCATCGGCGACAGAGGGTTGCACCACCCCCGAACATTCGTGCGATCCCGTATCAACTACCTGTTCTTGCGGTTCGTCAAAGCGATCAAGTTGAAGCTCGACGGATACGTGGAAATGATTCTAGCGAGCGTTCAGGATCTTCTCGTAGTCCAAGAGCTTTCGCAGCAACAATTGGAATTGGAGAAGCAAAAGAGCAGCAAACCTGGAGGGCTTGCCGGTGCTGGTGCTTCCGAACCAATCCCGAAGACCAAGGCCGCAACCCACTTTGACAGCCAGTTGTACCTCTTCGAAGCCGTCGGTGTTTTGATTTCACTGGAACCGATCGACAAGATGAAGCAAGTTGAACTGCTCAATGTACGTGTCGCTTTCTCCCTTGTTCGTGTTATGGGGTGTTTCTGATTCTGCTTTCCAGGGACTCGATTTTACGAAAGTCAGACTCACACAGGCTATCCTCGCTTTACACGCCGCTTGCTCACCTTCCGTCCAAATATTGGCTCTGGCTTTGCCCCAATAGATTGTGGTCATGCCGATCTTGTCGTCGTGCCAGAAAATCATACAAGAAGAGCTGTACAAGCAAGATGTACCTCCGGATGTCGTACCTGTCACAACCCACCTCAGCCATTTGATTTTGTCCATCGGTGGTGTAAGCAAAGGTGAGTATTCTGGCTTGACCTAGTGTGTGTGAGATGTCATTATGATTCTTCGGGTTTTCTTTCATTGGTCCGAGCCGCGATACTTGGAGGACAGTGGACGAGAGTTGATGCGGAATTGTCTTCTAATTCTTCACAATGTATTCTGTTACGTTCGACCAGGTTTCCCCGATTACGAACATGCCAGCAAAAGTGCTGTCCCACCATGGTCAGGAGTCTTCCAGCAATCACTCGAAGCCATCGTTGTCGTTTTGGAACGGTTGAACGGTTCAGCTCTCATTCGCGATGCGGTATGTCTTCACTGCCTTTTTTCCATACGCACCAAGTCCGGACCTCTGTGCTGGGCTGAGTAGCTATGGTGGTTGGGGCATGAGATCTGATGTACTTATTTTCATAATTCACACAACAGGCTCGATACACGTTCCAAAGAATGGTCAACTGCGTCGGGCCTGACATCCTGCCATACATCCGTCCCCTCATTACCGCAGGGCTACTGTCAGCAATCACCCCGAACGAACTGGTCGACTTTATCCCCTTCATTTCTTTCATCATCCACAAGTTCAAGGTGAGGAAGGGGCGGATCATGTCCCTGTTACGTCTTCTAAGAACTTGTGAGTTTCTGTATTGAACTGACTCTGCTGCGCCTTTGAACAGCCGTCGATCTCGGTGGTCTTGAACGGTCTCCTCTCCCCCCTCTTCGAACGCATCTTCTTCCTCCTCAACCAACCGGTATCCGGCACCGATGACGCAATCATGCTGACGGAGCTCCGCAAGGCGTACCTTAATTTATTAGCTACCATCTTCAACGCCGATGTGGAGAACTTCCTGACAAATGATAGTGAGTAATCGTAGAAGGTTCTTGGTTCATCGGGAAGCGAGAGCGGACTAGGTTTGCTTTGTACTTTTAATCAAGGCACTAATGTTTTCTTCCATTTCTTTTCCCTCAGTCAACGTGCCGCACCTCCAAACCATCCTCCAGACTATCCTTGTGTACATGGTAGATGCGTCAGATGCCGCATCCCAGAAGCTCGCTTTCTCAGTGCTGTCGAAAATGATTGTGTCGTGGGGTGGCGGAACGGGCGTCGCTCCTGGCACAGGCGTCATCAACAGCAGCGGCAGCCATGGTGGAAAATCCAAATCAGCCAGCTCATCAGCGTCATCATCAAACTCTTCCCTTTCCTCCCTATCAACTCCAACATCTGCCACACCCAAGCAAAACGGTCTGCCAGCGAGCGCTGGCAACACTCCAACATCAACTGAAACCCCGCCTGTAATGAAACAACCTCTCCCTGGCTTCGACTCGTTTATCTATGAAGGAGTCGTTCCGCTCCTATTTGACGTCCCCAAGAAAACGGGGTACAGTCCACAAGACGGGCAAGCCGTGCTTGTCCTAAACGAGATTGCAGCGGTGCATCGGACTTTGTTCGCCACGCAAGGGGAGAAGTATATCGATTACTTGAGGAGGGTGTATTTGCCTAGTTCGGGGTATCCGTTATCGGCGGACGAGTTTGTGGAGGCGTTGAGGCGGCTGGATCAGAAGCAATTTAGGAACTACTTGCGGGTAAGTTGGGCAATCACCTCGTGGTGTTCATCATTGTGTTGTGCGATGTAACGTCCTCTTTGCCTTGATATTGGTTTTCAGTATGAAACTAAACCGAACATTTTCATTATTAAAACGCAAGACCATCGCCCCAGCCCTGAAAGCGCATTACCAACAATAAATACACTCAACATCACACACTCACGCACAACCACTGCCCGAATGGCAAAATACACCTCTCCGAACATGCTTCGAAATCAACTGAAACACAACTCACACTGAGGGGCCACAAGCTGAGCACATTGGCGCCCCCTCTTCCTATCCCGAATCAACTAACACCACCTGGCAGTGCCAGTGATCCGTCAATATGTATCACCATCATTCCTCGAAAACATATCCTTGGGGGACCTTCCCCGAACGACCGCATGCAATGTTTCGAATCCCGAGCGAGCGACACAAGAGCACGAATTCACCGACACAAAAAAGAACATAAAACTAGCCGATTTCTACCCCAATCCCCCTTTCTCTTGCAGGCGGCCTTATTCTGTCACTTTTCCCTCACATATTTCCTCCATCCTTACTACCACCCGCTCCCGTCTCTGCATTTTCTGAATCTTCCCGTTTTCCCCGTTTTTTTCTTTCCGGTGGCCTCTCCGTCGTTTTTCTCTTTCTTTCTTCCTTGTATCTCTATTGGAACGGACTTTTGGGGGTTTTTTACTAAGGTTGTTGGAGATATAGTGTGGCATTTCACGATATCGTGGAGGAAGATGGGACGAGTGCGATTGTAACTTGTTGGGGGTGTAATTGCTGTATGCTGTATGCTTGTAGGTGTGAGCAGTGTGGGCTTACGTGGGGGGGGTGAGATGAAAACATAGAAAGAAGACCCAGGAACTAGAACCCAGTGTGTGGCATGCCAAGCGGAACAGTTGGAAGGTTGGAAGGTTGGAAGGCGGGAAGCTGGAGAACGTGTGCCTTCGTTCACCACGCACCCCATGTAGAAACTTTGTACCGCTTGGATCTTGGTGCGACCTAGTTTTGAAACTCCGCCGACGGACACGTAAACGAGAGCGGAAATAGTTCATTGGAGGAAGCGAAGTTCCTTCAACGATAATATCTGTCCTGAATCTCTGCGGGAGAATGAAAATGCTGCTACGGTTTCCATTTGGATATAAACTCACTCTTGAACTGACGTGCAGTATAGCCCTTAGGACTAAGTGGGATTAAACTCTGAGGTGGAGCAATGGTGAAGAACGGGACTGACTTAAAATTCACTGTTCGTGGTTGCGCCAACCGCTATGAGTGTTAAGCAGAGCAAAGTGTTGTGCTTTCCGCGCGGGGAACCAGCACATGAGCATCACCCTCTTTGCCAACAGATTTCCTATTATTCTTTGGGCCCCGAAGTCGGATTCCAAGAGAATGCCTCTCTCGTTCTCCGGTCAGCTTGGGGAAGCTGACTATTTATACAGAAGACCACAGTCTCCCGAATATTAAAAAGGCGATATAGCGCCACAGCGTCTATATCATCGCACATGCGTCCTACTCCATTCCTCAACAAAAGTAACCTCGTAACTGGGCAGAGTTGCAAAAGGAACGGTAGCGCAGGAACAGAGGACTTGGACGGAACTCGCAGTTTGCGACCAGACCGAGCAGCCAAAATACGGTGGAGGGGCAAAAGGGAACCTTCACTGGTTGGTAACTTAAGCAGGAAGATTTGATCTGGTGATCGAATCGATTGGAGTTCCTGGTCCTGTGCACTGCATTTAATACGCCTATTCCCGCCATTGCTGCCTGCATTGCTGCACCAAAATTGGTTGATATCCTTCCAGAACTGACCTTTTTCGTCTTTTTCTGCTTTATTCTCAGCACTGACGCTTCATGAACCGTTCTCTTCAAGGCCTAAATTTGTCGCGCTAGCCTCTGCCCACCTCAGATCCCGCATCTGTTCTCATCAAAGCGGAGACATCAGGTCGAAGGCTGCCAGTGGAACTAAAACTTGCGAACACAAAACACAAACAACACAAAGGCTCCCATCAATTCTAACTTCGCAGCCCGCTTAGCTCTCGACTGAATAGTATGTACTGGAAATGGATCAACGCTTTGCTTTATTCTCGCTAAAAGATAAAGGCGTAGGTTCCCGCATTCGCGGAATCTGCGGATGGCCATCTCACAATGCACCCTACAAAGTCCCTTTTTTTCTCGGAATCCTCTTGAGCGCGAAAATGTATTTTCGAACCAACATTTATGCTGCCGTGATCGGTCGAGACTGTCGAACCGTAATTTCAGCGATCCGTATCAGATCATGCAGCCAGCGTTACATGAATGAACTAATGTCTGGGCGGTGAGCGGGCGCTCTCTGAATCTTTCCAGAGCTTATTCTGCATACTCTGCTTGTAAATATGATAACCACGTGTGCTGTTCAGATACTATCAGTCCCAGTCCCAAGTCCGCAATTGAATGTGTCAAGGTACAAGAGATCATCGTCGCACACCGGCGAATCTCCTATACCAAGAACCCGGGGGATGTCTCCCTCAGACATTCCGCGAGGTGTTGGTGGAGCAATAATCGCGGAGCCTGATATACTCACCAGGAGGCTCGCGTAGATTCAACGGGGTCCGGTTCGTGATTAGACGGAGAGACGGATGGATGAATAGATGGATGCAATGGTGGGGGCTGTCATACGGAACACTGGCGATCTCTGTTATAACGGATGGAGGGAGACGCGGCAGCGGTTGGGCGATGCAGGGATCACTAATCGAGTCTCTTTAAGGTGCTTGAACTCTAGGTATCACTATGTAAGAAAATTATAATCTACGGATCCGCCATGCATGCGCCGCACCACTACGTATGGCAAGATCGCTGCCATACGTTGCACCCTCCAATGGTGTCAACTTCGTGACCGGTATATAAGCGGGTTCAAGGCTGTTCCTTCACAAATGGCAACTCGAAAGTTTCCATCCTCGGAAAGGCAACACCGCATGCTATGGTTCTGGTTATTCAAGTAGAAAGGAACCACCTCAAGAGGACGTATGGGATATGCATTTGTGCACACATTTTCGTAAAAGGGCTGTGAAAGTGCCTGGCCTGCACTCAGCACATGACTGTTGACGTTTTGGGGCCGGGTGTTATGGATTTCAAGGCTTGCGGACGACCGCATCATTTTTTCAAGTTCGTCGTATGTACACAAACCACAAAATCTTGGAATAATTCTATGGACACAGCTTCTCGAGTCTCTTTCACTTTTACACCGTCACCGTCATGATATACACGTCCCGTTTTGTAAACGAGCGCCTTCAGGCGTGTCCTTTTGTTTTGACTAGCACCGACAATACAACCACCTGGGGCGACAAAACCCCACAAACACGACAGCAATCAGGTCTTGTCTTTGATGCTCTTCAACGGCTTGAAGGTCTACTAGATTCAAAAGGCCTTCCACCAAAAATTACCAATATCATCCCACAGATCATCCCATCTCTTGTTCCACGCTTTCCAACTCCTCCTGCATCAACTTGATCCTCGTCAACGCTTGTTTAGCCAAATCCACCCTCCCCGCTCGCTTGAACGTCAATGCTGTCGTGCGGGTCTCGGAAATGGACTTTTTAAGTTGGGCGACGTAGTCTGCCGGTGTGCATGGGCGGAAGCACAAATTGATTGTAAAATGAGTGACACGGCGCTATGACACGGCGCTATGCCAAACAACCACGGAAATCCCCTCACATATCAAACGAATACAGAAATTTCCCCCTGATCTCTCCTCCATGATTTTCATTCACAGTTGCTCACCTTCCATTGTCAAACTTCCAATCTGCACCATCGTCACAAGCAAGTTCATTCGAATATCATACCCCTGCTTCCGGTCTATCAGTTCCATTCGCGCGTCTGCATCACCTGCACCGCCAGGGGTTGCTAATTTGGCGGATAACGCGGCATGCTCGACTTCGAGAACTCGGTTGGAGACGATGTTGTCGGGACTGTGTGAAGGAAAGAGGGGGTTTAGAATCTTGGTCCGAAGCTGAACGGTCCCCACACTATAATCTACCCTTTTTCCCCAACAACTGTCCCATCCGAAGGTCCTCATACCTCAAAAACGACATCTCAAGTTCCTCAACATCTACTGCCTCACCACCCGTTGGCCCTGTCGCCGCAGGTTGTGTTTGTTGCTGCTTGCCAGATTTTGACCCCGCTGCAGCAGGGCCGCCCTCCTTCCTTCCAGTGGATGGCGTGGCAGAAGATGATGCAGATGAAGCCGCAAGAGGTGGTGCAGCACTCCCTGTCGGCGCAGTGGCACTACTAGTGACGGCGGCAGCTGGTGCCTGTGCCCTCATCGGCGAGGGTGTCTTCTGCTGCTGTTGTTGCTGTTGCTGTGGCTGTTGTGGAGGTAGAGAGACCGGTGCGGATACAAGTCCAGACGATGCGACCCCACTGGCAGCACCTCCATCCCCGCCAAAATCAACCATCAGCCACCTTTCTTCCGTTTTCTTCAAAATGTGCGGTTTGAGGAGCGGGACGCGTAGACGAACGACTACTTCAAGTCGACCAGGAACGGAGCGGCGTGGGTTGCTTGGATCCGTAAGCTATTCCACGGCGGTAGAACGAGGTGATCAGATGTAGTTGGATTTGAATTCCGTCGACGCCCTGTAAATCGAAGGTCGTGCGACCCACAACAATACCCTCCTGCTCTCCCTTACCTCCAAAACTTCATGCACCTCACACGCTCCCACCAGCCCATCAACCTTCAAAGTTGCCTTCCCAAGCGGCACAGTGCTCTTCCCTCCACCCACGACTCCACCGATGAACGACGCCAGTGCTCCTGCGATACCACCACCGGAAGAAGCATTAAGGTGATTGACGGTGAACGTCATTTTCCGACGCTCAAGGTAGCGTTGGAATGCTTTTGTGCGAGCGATTTTGAAGCGTTTGATGTAGTTATATTCTGAGAGGGGAAAGAGAGGAATGTGGGTCAAGTTTTTAAAACTCTTTAAAGAACGGGATAGAGACGACTTTACCTGGGTTAGGATCTTTTTTGACTACAGGCGTTTCTCCATATGCTTCAGGACTGCTAGCCCCATTTCCGGCCCGATCGTCAGCAGGAGGCCACCCGATATCGAACTGCACAAAACTCTCAATATCTCCAGGGTTCAACCCCGCCGCGGCAGCTGGACCGAACGTTCTAGACCCCCTCACACCCGCCCCAGCGGTGCGTGCACCACTCCCACCTCCACCGCTACCAACACCTCCAAGATCCCACGCTCTCACCACCGAAACCTCCATCTCATCAAGCGGTATATCCGAAAACTGCTCCTCCACCTCATACGTGAAGGTTGTGTACCTAAAACCCGGGACAGGAACCTTGTTGTTGGCGCTTGCTCCAGCAGCCCCTGAAGTAGCTTTGAGAGCTTTTAAAGTGTCCACATCTTGTTGGAACATTTTCTTCATTTTGTGCACCTCTAAGGCGGCGTCTTTCTTGTTTGTCCGGTAGTAGTATGCGGAGACAGTGGTGCAGAGTTTGATTTGGGATTCGAGTTTGTTGATGAGGTGGGTAAAGATGTCCGTTTCGTTGCCCGAGACGGTTGATCGTAATGGTTGGGCTGTGTTTGAAGGAGTGGTCGAAGTTGAGGACAGTGCTTGTGATGGAGCTGGGGCAGCGGTGGTGGTGGAGCTGCCTGGTTGCAACGGCGAGGATGTCGATGATGTTTGGAGTGATGTAGTGGTCGTTGATGTCTTTTGTTCACCGACATGTGCGGACGGTACAGCAGACAGCGGTGATGTGGCATCAGTTGTTGGTGGCGGTCCAGGCATCTGAAACCCCTGGGGCAGTTCTCCACCCATCGACAAGGCTTCCATTGCTTGTTGCAACGATTTGATGACGACCAACATTTCGCGTGCCTTTGTCAATTCGTTGATCTTTTTGAAAGCCAACGCCTGCTGTTTATATTCCGTTTGCCGTTGTGTGAGCAATGCCAACTTATTGGTGGCCACTTTGGCAGGAGAAGACGGGGAAGCAGGTGTTTTTGGGTTTGGGGTTGGAGCATTGGTTGGCGGGTTTACAGATGTGGCAGCAAGTGCTGGTGATGTGGAAGGGTTGGCTGGTGTGGCTGACGAGGAAGACAATGATGAAGCGGTCGGCTTGGATTCCTCAACATACTTGCTGCCGGCGTCGGACGGTTCCGCTTTGGGTTTGACAGGGGAAGGAGGTTGCACTGGCACGGAAGGTGCCGATGGAGTCTGTGCACTCAAGGCGGCGATCCATTCTGGAGGGACTTGAGGAGGAACGAATCCCATCTGCGATGCCTGGAGAACCTGTTCATACCTCTGTTGTAAAATCTTCGATGCACGCATCGAATTCAAGGCGGCGGCGCGATCACCTTCTTTTTTGTACGTCAATGCACGGGATTTTTCAAGCTTCACATATTCGGAAAGCACTTCCAAGTGCGATGATCTAATCTTTTCTACCAGAGGCAAGGTGTCATCGAATGGTGGTGGCGCAATCGGTGGAGGTGTTGAAGTCTCCAGTGTTGCGGTGGGTACCGAAGGTTGTGTGGGAGGGAGTATTTGAACATGGTGATGGTGTTGCACGTTTCCTAATGAAGGTGGCCTTTGTGATGACGGTGTGGGTCGCTCTGGTGTAATATCTTCTGCAATGTCGATCGAATCTCCGGCAATCGCTCGCAATTGGGCCTAATGTTGAGAAAATCACCGTTTGAGCGTTTGAGCAGAAACAAGAAAAAGAAAGGATGCTGAAAGACATAACAAACAAAGACATACGAGCAGTACAGGATTCTCCAAGTCTGCATCCGTAAATTCGACTTCGGGCTCAAAGTCTTCCCCCGGTATATCTGCGACGACCGCATCAACATCGACTTGTATTGGGTCAACGTCGGGTGTTGGTCGGTCCTGTCTGGGTTGTACTGCTGCGAAGGTTCGGCTACTCACAGCGGCTGATGCATGAGTGACGCGTGCCGTAGTTGGCGTTGCAGCTTTCTTCAGAACAGGGGGAGCGGATGCCAGGTCCTCGCTGTCATCTTCCAACGACAACCCTCGGAGTTCTGCCTATTTTCCGGTTTCGAGGAAGGCATGGATATATTGTGAGTTCGGAGGATTTGAAACAGATGGAGGGAATAAAGCAGCGGTGTAATGCTTCTTTACCAGCAGATCAGGGTCGTTCAAGTCGGCGTCCGAGAAAGCATCAATGCCAAGATCTTCGTGGTCGGCGGGCAAGTCGGGAATGTCAGGGATATCGAAATCGAATGAGTTTGGAGCCTGCGATTTCGAAGACGGGGGAGATTTCGACTTCTTTCCGAATCCGAACATTTTTTGGTTCTTTGTCGCATTCAAGTTGCATTCAATTTGAAAAACAATGCACTCGCCGCCGCGGCGTCGTCTTGCCTTCGACTGTCAAATAATAAACTCGGTGGTTGTCAAATTGTTACACACACAGCTGCACACAACAAAGTACCACTTGCCAAGAGTGAGTCAAGAGCGAGTCTGCCTCTCTCAAACGGCGACGCTAGGTTCGGGGGACAACGGGGAATCGACGGAGTTTGGCTGTTTCGGTTGTGGTCAACAGAAACTAAGAGCATCAATATTCGAGATATCCTCGCCGCTCATCCTCCATCACCCCATTCGATTGTCGGTCCAGAACTGAGGAGTTTTCACTTGTGTTGTTGTCGTCACCCTCACATTCACAATTCTACCCGCACTCCCAGCAGCACTCACAGCTTCCTAGGGTCTTTCGGACTGCGCTCTTAACAATAAGCGAAAACAGAATACAATTCAATAATGCACCGGAAATAATTCGAAGAGAATGACTGTCAAGAAGTATATCCCAGTCACCACCGGGTTGCTCCTACCTATCGCAACCTTCCTCAACGTTCAAGCCCTTACAGTTCCCGGTTGGCTCGTAAACGATGGAAACGGTACCTATCAATGAGTTTCTCTTCCGCTTTGTCCTTCCATACTGACGCAATAAGCTCCCTTTGCACTGGTTTAGATACGGAAGAGCTGCTTTTGGAGTCGATGGGTGGGGACAATGTCTATGCCCGACCAACGGTTGTTCTTGCCTTTCAGTGCCTCTCCTTGTCGTTTGGTCTCCTGGGAACTGTGTCTCTATTCGTGCGTATGCTTGAAAAGAAGATCAAATGGACCACGCGCCTGATGATACTGGGGGCTTTTGGACAGGGCCTTGTGTCCTTTTGCTTGGTGGTCATCTTCACCTTGACAACAGCCATGACTCGGACCAACAAGTCTACGTACAAGTACACCGAGGGTCTTGCGTACGCACTTGTCTGTGGGATTGCCTCGCTCAGCGTCGCGATCCTAGCCACATATCAGCAACATCTGAACCGCACCCAGGTCTACATTCACATTATGTATGAGCTATCGCCTTCTCAGCGGCAACTCATTCTCCTCACGATTGCATCCCTCACCTACTTGATCTTGTTGGGGTCCATATACGCGCTTCTGGAAAAATGGGACTTTAATGACGCCCTATACTGGTGCCTGGTCACTCTCACCACAATCGGCTTTGGGGACATCACACCCCAAACTACCGTGGGGAAAGCCCTCTTGCCTCTGGTTTCGTCCGCCGGGATTCTCTTGATTGGGTTCCAAATTTACGCAATTCGACAGGTCGCGCTCGAGCTGATCACTTTGCAGCTCGCATCTCAGTTCTCCAAATCCTTTGGAATCGACCAAGAGTTGGTCGGGCTATCTTCTGCGACTTCAGATCCATCAAGGAGTGGCAATGGTGCATGGTCAAGTCTGGAAAACGGAGTCCATGGGTCTGGGTACGATTCGTTGGGACGTCGGGGTCGAGGCCGGGTTCGCAAACGGGCTTACTCTTTGACGGACGGGTTTGGTTATGGCGCACTTGTTCATTCTCCGCGTCTATCATCCCCTTCGCCATCACCAGCATTATCTCCTATGCCGTACCTCAGCGACCATTACGGAAGGGATCAAGGTCCTTCCGATTTTGACGCCTTGGATCTCGCTGCACCTGCGATCACAACACCAAAAATGACGCCTCATGATCCAACGTATCAAGGAGATCAACAGAATGTGCCTCAACATCTCCGTTCTCCCGAACAGCATCATCATCAGCATCAGCGACAACACCACCAACACCATCAAAGTCACGACGTCCACCTTGGCAGCACACATCCCGCACCTCGACGGACCAAGACAACCTCTCATCTCCTCCAAAACGTAGACACTGGCACCAACGGTGGCGGCCATCATTTCCGTCGCACTTACACCGCACCCCTTGCCGAAACGCCATCAACTCCTCCTTTCTCCCCGCAGGCGCCACGAACCATGACCATTTCCCGCTCCGCCGCTCTCCCCCAACTCACCATTGTCGCAGGCGCTGACGTCCGTAGAAGTCAAGTCGTGGAAGTCGCCATTGCCACTTTCAAGCAGCAAATCACTTACGGCGTCGTCGCAGTCGCTGCTAACTTCGTGTTTTTCGGCGGGTTGTTTGCATACTTTGAAAAATGGAATTTCTTTGAAGGCGTGTATTTTTCATACATCGCATTGACAACTATAGGTAGGTGATATTCGTGGTTTAATTTGTTAGCTCCTTTTTGACTCCCAAGCTTTCCCGTCTTTTCTCTGTTCATTGTCATATCTCATGATTCCTTCATCAAATCCGGAAAGGCTACGGCGACTATACACTTAGCACCGTCCAAGCACGTTCCCTTTTCATTTGGCATGTCTTCATCGGTATCGGTTCCCTTACCTATCTTGGCTCCATGATCGCTGAACGAGCATTCAACCAATGGGTTCTTGTATGCGATAAAATTGAGAGACGGGTGGATCGGTATGAGAGGAAGGCGAGGTTCAAAAAGATGTATCGGAGGAGTAATGGTGGTCGCGGCGGTGGCGGGAGCAATGGACAATCCTCCTCTGTGAAATGGGGGGGAGTGAACATCGGGACGGAGTCGGGCGCAAGAGACTCGGACGGAGGGGTTGGGAGAACGAAGAGGGATTCGAAAAAGAGGTGGGGTGCCGAGGAAGCGGAGGAAGATGTCAGGAAGGGATCAGCTTCTGCAACAGCGGCGGTTGCAGCCACAGAAGCAGGGAGGCAAGATGATGCGCAGAAGGTGGTCGACGCATGGAGAGGGCAGTCACAACAGAATGGTCAACTGGATGGGACGGCAATTGGGACAGTGCGGGATGGTCAGTCAGCGGTCCTATCACAGGTTTTCGCGGAACCGGAAGAAGAGAATGAACATGGTTCCTTGAGCACAACGACACTACCCCTGACCCCTCAAAATATTTTCGAAAGTGGTCTCGCCGGTGGGAGCCATCCGGCAACTCCATCCTCCCTACTGTCGTCCGCCGTACAGCTGAATGGAACTGGGCGTACCAACCCGTCATTGCCAACAACATCAGAAACACCAGGGGAGATGGTACCCCCTTCACTCCCAACTATCCTTTCTTCAGGCCCAACAGCCTCCACCTCTACCATGCCTTCCATCCTCACCCATAACTACAACTCCTCACGTCCACCACACCCCCCTCCCTCCTCATCATCATCTTACGCCCATCATCAAATCCGCCTCGACTACTCGAACACCACCAACCCACACGCTTTATCCTCCACTCGTCGTCCATACTCCGCCGAGAATCGCCTCTCATCTGGCAGACCAAACCACAACCGAGGCTTGTCCGTCGGTTCCGTCCCCCTCGGTGGATTCTTCTCCAGTTCCACCGGAGGTGGACTACGCAGAAACAATAGTACTAGCAGCAGTAGAAGGGGTGTAGTCCGTGTGGAACGCCCGCTTTCTTCATCTTCTTCGGCTATTGGTCCGGCTGGAACTTCGTTCTTTGGGAGGAGGTCGCCTGGGAGTGTTGTTGGGCGGTTCAGTCGGGATCCGCTGTTGAGTAGTAGTAGCAGTGAAGAGAGTGAGGGGAGTGAGAGTGATGATGGTAGACGTCGAGGTCCCGCGGCAAGAGGCGGGAGTGGACGACGTAGAAGTGGGAGGGGTGGTTTGAGTAGTAGTGATGGTGGAGGTGGGAATTCTACCAAGGAGGAAAGTGACAGCGAGAGCGGTGGGGAAGGACGTGGTGTCCGTCACCGTCGTCACCATGGTTCCCAATATGCACGACAGAGAGGCACGCGGAGACAAATGTACGATTCTCAGGATGCGGATCCTCTTGCTGGAAATGTGGAATACGTGGAGAGAGCCCATCATCGGAGACAGTCAGTACCATTATTGAGAAGCAGCACAGAGCATATTAGTACGGGTAACTCTAGCGCCGCTGGTGCTGACATAGGTTCAGAATCTGCGGGTTTGTCGGCAGGAACGACGTCCGGTGCAGGCCTGTTGGGAAGAAGTCTTGGGCGAGTGGTGGCAAGTGGGTGGGAGGCTATGACGAGAGGGAGGGGTGGGAGCAGATCTCATGAGCAGTTGGGCGCTGCTGAAGTTGGGACTCGGAGTCCTGCGCGTGATGGGGAGGTGGACGAAACTGCACCGCTTTTGCAGCCTTCCTCGTGAAGAGAAGAATGTGTTGTGGCCCATAATTAGTACTCTTTTCTAATATCATAGTCTTGTTCTAGTTTGGATAATTTGAAGGCAGATAGTAAGTTATTTCATCGAACCAGCAGAATTCTACGGAACCATATCGCTGAGCTCGATATTGTTTTCACGGACATGACGTTGTTTAGACTCCCAAGAATGTGCTTTTTTCATTGTCTAGTATACAAACGTGCCTTCAACATCCCCATAAATATATACAGTAAGAGTTTGGTAAAAGAAAAAGAAGAATCGTTGAAACCTTCATCAAAGAAACCTCAAGATTGTCCTTTCGCCCTAATCTTATTCATTCATACATCACCACCCCGCGACGCCATGTCCCGCCCTCACCCATACGCCTTCCCTCCCGCGCGATTAATACACGGTCATGTGAAGTGGGCGAAATAGGACAGGAACCATACGGAGATACGTGGAGAGGTTCTCACAGTCAAGTCTAATGCCATGGTTGATCCAGAAGATGGAAGCGACTTGGCTTGAGGTTGGGTTTGGCGTAGGAAGCAGTTCTCAGAAACAGGGGGTGTTGTGCAGGTACCTATGTACCACTGCACAACCTAATTCAGGGATGGATGATTGGCCGATCTTCACAGCTTGGATGGGGTGACGTTGGACGCAGAAAGGTGGACGGCATGAAGGAGGAGAAGGCAGTTGAAGACTGAAAGAGCACGTTGAACGAACATAGCGGGAAGCAGCTAACGCGGGTGTACCGGAGTTTGCGGGGGAACGCGAGAGATCGAATGGCGTTGAGGACCGCAAGTAGGAGTACGGCACCAGAAGTATGTCAAATAAATATGATGCTGAAGCCGTTCGTGCTCTTCTCTCGCCTCCTTTACCAACGCGTTGTACGAACAGCGGGTCGTCCACTGTCTGCCTGCGCCATCTACGACATCCACACCTTCCTCTTTTTTTCCTCCACTACCCCACCACCGAACCTTCCACCATGAACCATCATTATCATCACGACTGACTCTTGTGATGCTGCTCATGCTGAAACTGAACATGCTGATTCAGATGCGAATTCTGGTCCTGCATCTCCTGTTGGTGAACAACCTGCGGGGTCATAGCTAACACTCGCATAACATCCGTCAATGAGATGACGCTGATGGGTTTGTGTAGGTTTTTGTCAACGACCCAGACACGGTGGGCTGGTTTTCGGCGACGGGGTAGACGAAGGTGAGAGGTTGAGGGGGAGGAGAGAGAGGGATAGAACCCGTGTTTAGAGCCGGACGATCCCAACAAATGAATCGAGAGATGCAATATTGAGGGCTTTTCTTCACGACTTTCAACACCCAACGATTCTCACCTTTCGTAGCAACCATCTTCTGCATCGCATATCCCAATGTTGAAGTCTCGTACACGTCAAACACCGGGAACCGATCACGTCCATCAAGGATTCCTTGTTGCTGGTCAATAAAGCTGACGAAGGCGTGGGCGGATTGGTACAGGTAGCCGAAACGGAGGGTTTTCATTATCCATTTAATATCCGACTTTTCGTGGTGATGCGATGGTGGTTTTGGTAAAGGCAGGAAGGAAAGAGATATGTGGAAGACGCAAGTGTGAGAGAAAATGATTGCAGATTCAAGATAGAAAAGTGGTTGACCAGTTCTTCTTTCTCTGCTTATAGTGCACGCGCTATCAGTCTTACCATAGAAACGCTCCCCATGATTGAACCATTTGGATTCAAAACCGGCACCGAGGAAACATCGTTATTGGCTAGGAGACATGAAGGAGGAGTAGACGCGTAGCGCACATGAATATTAAAAAATGGGACCAATTGGAAGGATCACCAAGATGAGTCCGGATGAGGAAAGGAAGGCACGCAAGCTTAACACCTGACACTTACACATAACCCTCAACGCGTCAATGACCATTGTATCGCCCGACACGGAAACGACATGCTTATTCCCAAGCCCTAGTTCAGCCAGCTAAAATGAAAAGGAGAATCGTTGAGATTGATGTGTCCACGTATATGCCGCGGCGCGTTGATGTATCAAACCAACTCACCGTTTTGGATAACACAGGTTCCAACTCTGGGAAGCGTTTTGACTGTGAAGCAGCGAAGAGGCACGGGAAGGAAGATTTGAGCATTTCAGAAGGACGACTTTGAAGACTGTAAAGGGTCCAGAACAGGGCTCCACCACGATTTGCCTTGCCTCAAAAGAACATCTCCAACCCGAATGAAGGAGAAAGAATCAGGAATAAAACCCTCACAAAACCTTGACGTACATTATTCCACAAGAACTTCATCGCCTGACTCTGTGACAGGATTCCCTAAAAGAAACACTCAGGTATTAGTTTAAGCTCCAGGGGAGTCCACAGCCCTCTATCCTCCAGCCAAAAGTTCTCCTACTGATTTACCTGCACATCTGCAGATACGATCACGACGCGATGTATTCCCTGTCCGAATAGCTCAACCTAAGAACGTGAAAGGGAACGGGGTTCGAGTTGGAATTAAGTTTTGGGGGGGCGTTCCAAACAACTCTTTCACTCTGCTAACGGCTTTCACTTACCGCATGTCGCAGGGGTGTTTGTGGCATGACGGAATAGAACGGGTTCTTGTGTGATAGATCTTTACGTGCCAGGAAAAGAATGTCAACTGATCAACACCTGCCCCAAAGAGAAAGGAGAAAGTAAACGCGTGCAACTTTGAAAAGACAAACCTGATGTCAATTCAGCGGTAATAGGTTCCTGAGCCCGAGCACGTCGAACGAGTTCCTGGACTTCAACCGAAGCATCTTCGATGGGTTGCTTATCTTTCCGGAGGGCGATGAGGACGTAAGTTACGACATCTCTGATTGTGGACAACAGAGTTAGATCTAAAGATTCTTGGTTTTTGCAGAGCATGAACTCGTTGGAGGCGAGCGAAACTTACCTGTAGTCCAACATTCCAACAAACGTGTTGCGAGACTGTTGACATCGATGGATAATATAAATGAGGACTCCTTCCCGTGTGTGATATGTTTGCAGTTGGAGGGAAATTGATCAAATACCTTGTCCCAAACGGGGGCAGATGAGATGCCATTCACAATCAGGGCCTATAGTTTTCAAAATTGGCGGGTCAGAGGAAACGGGAAAGCAAAGTTGAGACGGTCAGGATTAACGAAGAATTCAACGGACGCAACTTAACGAATGTATTACCTCACATGCCACTTCCACAGGATCGTCAGCATTAACTGCAACCATTTTTCTGTCCCTTTCAATCACATCACCGCAAGGAATTGTCCACCAATGGTGAAAGTCGAGGCCTTCGTGATCCTGGCGATTGTTGAGAGTAAGAAGGAAATGAGCGAGTTGAGATATGGGTAATGAAAACAGCTTCGGCTCCAAGGATCTCACACTTTCCCCCCCCCCCACTCTCCTCAGCCCTTCTTGAACATACAAGTTGAGCCTCATCCATTTCTTCAATATCCAGTTGAAGTTGGACGTGCAAGTGAGAGGTTGGGTGGGATTCCAAGTGAAAAGAGATTGGACGGATGGTCATGCAGGTTCGATTGAACACGGATTCAAAACAGAGACTGAGGTTGACCACCGACCACTGGTGGGAAGTGAAGCAGATGCAACTAGCGAATGTGAGGTGTGGACCTTTCACGCAGCAAAGTGCGGCTGATCAACTTTGTGTGAAACTGTGATACACGGTCGTACACAATTAAACTTTGGAGACAACAAGCTGCGGCAGTGAAAAGGGTGTGAAATCAGAAGCCTGATTCTGCTCGCTCACTTTGCGCACCCGACTTCACCCGACTTGTGCGCAACTAAACCACAGGTATACCTAAGTCAACACCGATGGAGACAGTGGTGGTTTACTTGGTTTGCAAATCCACGCAGTCACAAAACTCAACTGAGACTCGGATTCAGCTGCGGATTCAGTTACAACGCAACTCACCAAAAGCTGACTATTCAGACGGGAATCAGGGTTACGGCAGTAGCAAGCTGATGAGCTACTAATGGCAGGTCGGGGTAGAAGAGTTTAGGAGATTCTTTTTCAGCGGCTTCCGCTGTTTCTCTTGCCTCCCTGAATGCGAACATGGCGAACAGCCCAATACTATCACACCATTATCACAGTACTAAATTTTGTGGAAAACAAACTAAGTTGCGCTGGCATTTTCTTATCCTGTATCATTTGACCATTGATGGTATCTAAATCTAACAGAATCTCTATATTCATGGTTCGATGGTTCGATGATGGCCAGATCACAACATTCCGAACAAAAATATGCTCAAACAACCAGCAAATAACCGTAATGTTAACCACACTCCCATTGCTCCTGTTCTCCCAGCCTCACTTTTCTGATCATCCATGCCCCACACCTTCCGCACTGTCGCTTGCCATAATCTTGCCCGTCAAGATTGTTCCCTTCGTTCGATACCACGTCCGCTGGAAGATACCTCCATTCCAACGGAAATGTACTGTTGCCATCAGTACCACGCCCATATGTATTAAAAAGGGCCATACCAAAGGTCACCGCGGTCGGGAAAGGTGCTGGAAAGAGAGCATTTGTTTCAGAGGAGTTTGGGGAGGGAACGATGAGTCGGGATTTGAGATACCCAAGCTGACGAAGCAGGTCTTCGTAGGAAACGGCCGCGGCGGTCTCAAAACCCGTCGCGGAAAACGGTGTTCCCTGGTTGCCACCATAAACAACAAGCTTTGAAGAAGGGTATTGGAACTTGATGGACCTAAAGGCAGACAGCGTCATAAGAAATGGATTGTGATCAACGAACTGGGTATTCTAACACGAAACAGGTAAAGAGACGAACACATACAAGGATTCGCGAGTTTTCGAATAAACTTACTTGGCCAAATATCCACAAGCACTCCCACAAAGACCGTTCCCGAATATGACCACATTTTCGGGCTTGAAAAGAGGCAGCGTCTGGGCACCAGTTGTCCGGGGCTCGATATCAGCACCAAACAGAGAGCCATTCATCAGAAATCTTTGGGTCCCGCGGTACGTGACGCCGCCGATCGTCATCAGATTTTGTGCAAGAAGATCTTGTGGTGAAGTGGGTGGCAAGCCCGATTTCGACATAACCATCAATGCCAATGGCAAAAGACTTTGGTCCAAGCGAGCTTTCCACTCGTCGGTGAAGGCCGCCAGAACAAAGGTTTCGACGAGGGGTGACAGACGGCTCTGGCATTACGATTTCGAGGAAGAGAAGACGCATGACAACCTGAGCAAAGCAGATAATGCCCCCGCCATTGTTGGTGACATCCTGATCGCAGAAAAAAAGAATCGATTCGTTCCTTTTAATTTCAGTGTGTTCCTCCCATCAACGAAAGCATACCCTCCCTTCCCTTCGTCGCGTTGAAGAGACTTACCACTATAAGTCTACGTAACCCGCGTTTTCGAAGCTCGGTAAGTCCGGAAAAGGTACGTTGCATCCAGACCTCCAGATTGGCTGGTATCACTGTTTTTCCATGGAGTCAAGACGATATTCTCATTAGAGCGCCATGCAAATCCTGTCACCGTCTATGGAATTCAAACAATGACCATTAATGAAGAAAGAGCCCTCTATCCTGGATACGCTTCCGGTGCTCGGAGTGATTCTCCAACAATACTCACGTGTAGCCAAAACCCATACTCCGGCTGGTCATTCCCTGAGTACTCTGCCTGGAGAGACCAAGGCTGTACGAAAGCGAAGGATGTCGAACTATGAGATCAAACGGGTGAGCTACCGTCGTTGGATATATGAGCAGGGTGGCAGAGAGACAAGGAGCCGGAGAAGCCCCATAGCTTCTACGGCCCTGAATCCCAACCAGATCATTTTCCACAAGTGTGCTGCTCGACCAAGTTGAGTTTGTTCTTTGTTACTGTAAGTTGGCACGAGAGACTCAAACGTATTTCTTTCTACTGGATGTTGAAACGACGAAAGCTGCGACGAAAAGGATGGAAAGGACTTTTTAGGAAGAAAGTGGATCCCTAGATGACTGTCGTTTTGGAATAACTTTCAGCATATCAAAGCTCTGCTCCACGAATTCGTGAGCCCTTTCCATTGGTACAGTTTCTTTGGCGCTAAGCTGCTCCTCTATGCCCGGCCCCCCTGCCGGCCCCCCCGGGGGCGCCGCCCGGCCGGCCTGGCACTCTCAGTTTGCCCGAAACGTTGAAGA
>JADGJF010000087.1:0-37993 GCA_027596845.1 Quaeritorhiza haematococci | reverse complement strand
GGGTGTGATGTTGTTGGGGTTTGTGGGAGGGCTACGCGTCCAACGGCGTTGTACCCTACAAACCGCGCGCATTTCCCACGTCCCACGAGAACGCCTCTTACCCTGCCTCTTACCCAGCTTCATACCGAAAATTCCTTGCTTCTTGCCTCGATCAATTGTCGAAAGATTTCTGGGAAAATCCGACTTTGTCCAGCCAAAAATCGCGTGTGCATTTCTGACCACCACCGTCATAACCTCCCGAGTCCAGAGATGACGATTCCAACCCGACAGAGCCTTTCCCTACCGTATGAATTCCAAATGCAGAGCCAGATCTAAACCGTTGCATGATCGATCATGAGATATATAAGACGTCTACCAAAGAACCTATGTCAATATACAAGTCCTTACACCTCCACGAGCGGCCGCCCCCCCCCCTTCATTCAGGTGAAAGAAAGAAATCAATCCATCCCGACCGCAAGTGCCGAGCGTGAAAACGTGCTTCCTCCTCCGTCGAACCCCTAACCCTTCCCCGCGTTTGGGCCGAATAGGACTACATTCACTACGCTGCCAACGGTTCTTCTTCTGCTGGACCTTCGGGCGCTTTTGTTTTTGTTTTTGCTTTCGTGACGACGGGTGTGCCTTCGACTGTTCGATAATTGAATCCGTGTCGGGACACATGGAGGGGTTATGACGGATGGAAACGTAAGGAAACATGTGCGGGAAGAGAGGGAGAGATGGAGGAGAGGGGAAGCCGGGGGGGGGGTGTTGCATATTTCGTATTTCATAAAAGGAGAAAAGGTCAGCCCCGCGAATCCAAGCCAAATGATTGCACGAGTAAGCATATGCCATGTGAATGAGGCACGAAACGCACCTTCGACGGGATTTTCGATTTCCGGTAGTGACTTCGTGGGGATCGCTGGCATTTCTCCTACCTTGGATGCCGCCTGTAATGATAAGAGTGATATGCAACTTAGTTGACAGGAAATAGACGTACTTACACGGAGCAAGCACCATGGATGGTAGAAAGCTCTGGGGGACGAACCCCTGGACGTGTCCATTTTGCCCGGTGAAATTGGAACGTAGCGGTTGAAAGTGATGAAATGGAAAGAACGTTTACCTCTTGTGCCAAGATCTCGTCTAATTCCTTCATGACTTCCTCCTCGTCCTCCGCAGATATTCTCCCGCTTAACAGCTCATCGATTTCCTATTAATGGAAGGGTAAAGAGATTAAGCATACGCCGCGCGAGGTCAATCACAAAACCCCTTTCAACAAACACCAACTCCTCAATCAGAATCCCATTCAAACTCGGGGAACAACGCACATTTTGATATGCTATCGCCTCAGCCGTATCATCCATAAGCTTCTCCACATCCTCCACAGACATTTCGTTGTGTATTTGTGTGAGGACGTCGTTCCCCTTCTTGAGGCCTTCGAAGACTTGCTTTTCTATCAATGCCGTTTCGATGGTTTGTGTCTGTAATTAATGATAAAAACATGATCAGCAAGTGGATTGACGAAAAGGACGGAGCAAGGTGGTGGGAAAATTGCAAGTTTCCAACCATTCCTATCAACTTTACCGAACGCCCTTCCTGAACCCATAGCTCTCCCTTGTTTTCTACTCACCAGCTGTTCTACGTTCAGTAGTTGTTCATCTGTCCGAGCTAAAAGTTGTTCTTGGTACTTCTTTTTCTTGAGGGCAATAAGAGCTCTCCTTTCGTCGCCATTCTTTAGGTGTTCTTTTGCTATCTCAACTTCCCGGTCCAGAATTGTTTGAATCTAATACGGTGAGCAGAAGCAAAATAAGTACCTCCAACACCTTGAGGAACAGAGGAGCGAATACGCCAGTGAGTCTCAGACTTCTTGTGATGGACCTGACGACCCACCTTCTTCTGATATTGCCTCAACTTATCCCTCTGGACCTTGAGATCGAGAATGGCACGGTCGCGGGCCGTAATCTTTTGGGAGCTTTGTTTGTTCCCCATGGCGACCTCCTGCGCTGGCGACGGCGTCGGTCGGTGTCTGTGTTGTCCTCTTGCTGCTGGAGGCTTAGCGTTCAAGTGAAACCAAACTCAGCTCAGAGTGAAGTAAGGAGAACAGTGCTGTGTGTGGAGCAGAGCGTGTCCGATTCAAGAAAAAAGGGAGAACATCTGGACATCATCGAGCGTTGGTGGGCAGGCTGATTGCACTGAAGCTCAGCAAACATCTGTGAGGCGTCTTGAGAAAAACGCGAAACCCACGCAATTCGAAGTCTCGCTCCTGTCTTCGTCCGAGTGCGTCATTTCAAGCAACCCATACTTCTGTCGCTTTCATCAAGTTCTCTGTAGATGTCAAGCAACTAGCTGAGGATCAAATTAAATGGACAACCGGCTCTATTCGTGAAGACATCCTAAATAGATACCAATTCTCGAGTTTGGATCAAAGGCACAATCAAGAGGTCTTTCACTGCCTAAAAAGCAAGGAGCCGGAGAACTCTTCGCTGTCAAGTAGATACCAATTAAATAAAAGAGTAGATGAGCCCTTTGCCAACGAGCATCTCACGAGCCTTTCTTTGTGCAAACTGAGCAGCACACCCCATAGCCCACATCTTGCACATTCTTTTCATTGACTCATCACGTCTTCACATTCCTTACCAAGAAGCTCAGTCCTTTGCAGCGATTTTTGAGAACGATGGCGTAAGTAACAGGTGGCATAGGTTTGAAGATGTGGTCTAAGGTTCAATAAAGCAACGGGAGTTGAAACGCCTTCAAGACTTTCGCTGTCTGGTGTTGTCAGACACGGACTTCGACCATTGTCACACACGAGTTGCAAGGGTCAAAACTGGGTTTCATTTGCGCAATTCGACGTACACATCAAGACAATGGAGGTAAGCACTCTCTAGGGGCCGCCATGGCCATACGGACGCTCCTAGCCTTCACCGCTATCCTGATCCTCCTCAGCACGAAAAGACAGAACCGCTTTTTTCCTCATTTGTGTCTAAGACACGGCCGGAGTCAACCTACTGTGCTGTCGACCAATCTGCACCAGCATTAACCCATCCTTCCCTCTTCTCCAACCCCACAGGTTCTTTTCGGCATCACAGGCAAAGACTTCGTCCTCACCGCCGGCGACACCAGAGCCGCCCGGTCCATCGTCGTCATGAAGCAAGGCGAGGACAAATCTCGTGACCTCAACAAGAACACCATCCTGTGGTACTCGGGCGAACCAGGGGACTCGGTTCAGTTCTCTGAGTACATTCAGCGGAACGTGCAGTTGTATGGGATGAGGAACGGGATTACGCTGTCGACGAAGGGGTGTGCGAATTTCACGAGACGGGAGATGGCGGAAAGTTTGAGGAGTAGGGTGAGTTTCGTTTTGGGTGGAGGGGGGGTTGTGGGGTTGGATGAGTTAGACGTGGGTGAAGGCGAAATGGTGGTTTTCGAATGAATGGACCGGGGTGGGAATACGTGGTTTGATCTTGATCTATTCACCGCTGTTGTTGACACGGTGTTCCAAGGCGATTTCGTTTCTAATCCAATCTTCTCATTATTTACCATCCTCTACGCCAATAGAGCCCATACAACGTGAACGTGTTGATTGCCGGCACGGACCCCAAGACTGGGATCCCCGAGCTCTACTGGATAGACTACCTCGCATCGATGGTCAAGGTTCCGTTTGCAGCACACGGATACGCCTCCTACTTCTGCTTGTCGACGATGGACCGGTATTGGCACGAGAACCTAACATTGGAAGAGGCCAAAGCTCTTCTCAGAAAGTGCATCGAGGAGCTGAAGAAGCGATTCATTGTAAGCTCTTCGGACTTTCTGGTGAAGGTGTCAGACCGCGACGGAATAAGGGTTGTGAGCCTTGATGAGTAGACTCCTGATGGATGGTCGCGGGGTCTTTGTTTCAAGATTCTCTTCTAGGAGACCCCATTCTTGATTTTTTTTACTTCTTATGTATCATGTTCGTAAATAAATGTTTGGTTTTCGTTTTCGCTGCTTCATTTCAGTAGATTGTTTTCCACCTTGTTTTCCAGCATCAATGAACGATGTCTATGCAACACAGACAAACCGAGTACTATCTCCAGTGAAAAGGATAGAAAGAAAACGCGAGGCATGTTGGGGGTGGGGGAAGGATGCGGGCCACGAGTATGGAAGGGTATTGGGCATGAAATACTCTGACGAAAAACCAGGGGTGCGAAAAAAGATCCCAGAACAACACTACAGTGGAAGGAAATGCAACTAATAGTCATGTCTGGTTTAGGGATTGTGAAAGTGCTGAGGGGGGCCAGAACCCAGGCCAGAACCATAGCGATTTTGGCCCACTGAAGAATGCGGCAACTAGACATAGGAACCAACGACCATAGATTTCCCACCCCTGGCCCTGGAGCTACCTTTGTGCCTCCATCGTCCTCTTGAATGCTCTTGGAAATAGTTCCTCCTCCACTTCCACAGTGTTTGTGTACGGCGTCCCACCAGTCGCACGACCCGGCGGCCGTGCAGTAGGAAAGCCGCGAGAGAAACTCATAACCACGAAGCCTCAACCGTTTCCCGAACCCTCCGGTTGTACTCTTTCCTGTTCTCCTGGAACAACCGTGCGGCCTCCGCGTTCGCCGGACTGTTTGGATTAGGATCGTGTAGGAGAGACTGCACTGACGTTAGAATCGCTGCCACGTCGTACGTCGGTGACCTGGCCAAGGAAATGGAAATGTAGTTCTTCAATTAACATTCACTCATGCAAAAGAGACTCACTGAAAATGCTTATAACAGCCCGCCCACCCATTAACAGCGTCCTTGAACCAACCACACCAAACCCGAACTACATGAACACCCCCACCCAGTCCGAAAGCCCCCGGCCAGTCTCTTCAAACCCCAACCACCCCTCCCCGATTCCCCACAAATCCTTACCATCGATTCTGCAAAATATCCAAACATAAGTCCCCATTCGCGTACACATTCGGGTGGAACATCTTCGATATGAACTTGACGTGTGGGGGTTTCGTCGGGTACGTTTCCTCAAACGTCAAGACCAGCTTGAAAGTGCCGTCCTCAAAGGGTGTTTCCTCGGGCCCGAATATGACTGCGTTCCAGACGAGCACGTTGTCGGGGCACGGGGCTCCAGAGACGCCTTCCGGGGGGTCAGTTTGGAGGCGCTTGAAGTCGCGCATGAGGCGGCGTTTGGCGGGTGTGGACATTTTTAGGTGGTGGTGGAGGAGAGCGGGTGATGGTGATGGTTGAGTGTGTGCGGAGGCCTCTTGCTTTTGGACTGTGGTGGTGGGAAAGTGTGTGGTGTGTGGCGGTTTGAAAACCGTGGGAGCTTGCTTATTCGAGATAAACCAAGATTGACGGAACGAGGTAACTATTGCAGGCTCGATGGAAGCGCCGATGACCAGCTGGAGATGGGTATGCCGTTTGACGATGATGATGGTTCGCGAGGAAGAGGCGAAAGTGTTCCGAAGAGTGTTGGGTTGTTTGGTGGTTGAAGGTGACTGTGTTAGCTGGCTTTTTGCACTGAAATCCACTTGTATCACAAGACCGTCGTTGACCCTTGAGGCGCAAACATTTCCATGAAAACTACTGAACATTTCGCTCTGCAATGTACACCCCAACCCCATCACCAACCCCATCTTTTTGGAACATCTACCGACTTTTGTTTCTCTTCCACTACATTCATTTTACTAGACATCAAACATCTTCTCATCAAACCTCTCAGTAAATTTCAAAAAATCTTCGGGGATCTCCTTCACATCAATCACCGAAGCAATCCCCTTCTCACGGAAAAACCAGTAGTAAATCCAACCACAAGCGAAAAAAACCGCAGAGTTACGGGTCCCCTCCTTCACCTCCAAATTGCCGTGAGTGATCATTCTTTGAATATGTATTTACAAGATTTATCATGGTTCACGACCAAATGTCTACGTGATTTAGATTTCGTGCTATAATTAAATAAGTTACGTGTAAGTGAGTTCTGTACAGGACCGTCACAGAAGGCTACCAAGACCGAGATCAGACAGAGCCCTTCTGGACATTTCAATATCGTTCCAATAACCTTTTCAGGTTTCCAACATCCAACACCCAACACAAACACCAATCGCGAACCAACCCCCCCTTCCCCCGCGCCCCCCACGACTCTCAACGACGGCAATCCCCCTAACATCTCTTCCAGGTATAGTACTCGCCACCGAAGGTTCTCTCCCCGACGACCCAGTGATCGCATTGCGTCAATCCGTTCCGCTCGTAAAAGGGTATGACAGGTGTGAGAGCGTATAGGAGTATGTCCTTCTCCCTCGCATACGCTACGTCTTTTAATCTGGTGGGATGTGCATTCCATGTTTACGGAAAGGAGGAGAGGATTCGAGAAGTGGTGATTGAAAAGAAACAGTTAGCAAACAGATTGCGCACAACGAACCGATTTGGGCATGCAAACTTCTAATCAAATCCAAGTAGGAATGCTTACCTTCGAAGTAGGGACGACCCAATACCCATCTTTTGGCAACCGGGCTTGACCGCTATCTCATCCACCCACATATAGTCCCTCATAAAGATGTACTTGGCGACCCCCAAAACTTCGGTGCTCTCGGCGTCCATTACAATGTCCGCGGTATAGCTTCCTTCGGCGACATCCTCCAAGTTGGCACCGATTCCTCGCTCAAGAAATACAGACTGCATCAGAGTGTCTGCTTCTTGCAGCTTCGACGCAAGGAACGAAGATTGTTCAATCGCTTCGGGCCCACGGATCGACACAACCTCAAGCTTCTTGCACTCGGAATCCAGAGTGCCATCATCCATTAGCTTTTGGACGAGGAAAGGCGTCGGAGAGGGTTGTGGCGACTCCTGGTCGGTGTCTTGATTGAGGCGCCGGTCGTAGCCTTCAGTGATGTTCAACGCGTTTCCCAAATTGGCTTTGCTGCCGTTCCCCAGCCCGCAAATCCAGACTGATAAATGGAAAGGCGAGGTGGTGCATGGTCAGCCTCTTGAAGAAAACAGCTCATCTTCATTGATATTCAGAACGGAATTCGCGTTTAGATATACTTACAGCCACGATTCAGATTCATTTGTTGATTGCGCTTCACGTGGCTTTCGAAGATGAATTTTCGCACCTTCTTTTCTCGACGATCGTTCGCGGAACATAGTCCGTGCATCCGTCGATAGTCTTGAACGCGTTTTGTGAAGGTTGGGCCTTGGATGTCTCCTTGTTGCTGTACAGCAGCCGCGATGGCGGAGGGGACGGGTATTTCCGATCGTTCTGAACGAAGAAAGGAAACAAAGGCAGTGACGGATGAAGTTAGTTATCTTATTGTCTTCTGATGAAATTGGATAGCAAACGTTTGGTTGTGATTCAAACTCACCTTGCTCCACTGCAAATGGATTTCGGCTGCCGAAACTTGAAATCCCCGATGTGAATGTGTGCGGTGACCAGGCAACGGGCGCACCAAACGAGCCGTCCATGTGCAAGACAGAGCTATGAGCATTTGGAACTGGTGCACAAAGAGGGTTAAGGAGAATATGATAGTGAGTTTTGTGATCCGCCTTGAAACACCAATGAAGTTTTGACCTCATTTGACACTCACCAGTAGTCTGCACACCCGGAGTGGAACCATTGACAACACGGAAGGGAACGGAGTTCGGAGTGCAGGGAGTTGTGGCGGCGAATCCAATCTTGCTGCTGATATCCGATTTCCGTGGCGTTGCCGCAAAAGATGTCATCTTGGGAAGAATAGGCATGTTTCCGTCAAGATGGGAGACCATCAGCTGCGGCCAACCTGTTCGCTTGTTGAGTATGCCAGTGGGGGAAACAGGGCTCGGGTAGCACTTATACGGAGCGTTCTTATGAGCCCTATTGGTGGCATGAGATGTCACGGCGACGGTGGATTTGGTCGGGGTCGCTTCTGGTGCAATCGTAATACTGGGCAAGCAAGTTGCCGTGGTTCGAAGCGACAGATTACTGCTGGTCCCTTGAGATGCGGTTGTGGGTCCAGACAAAAAAGTCCATGTGAGTCGGGACGACGGCTGGTTGCTCGTCGCTTGAAGTGGGGGCGCCGTGGCTTCTGGGGACGACTTGTTGTTCTCGACGCGTCGTGGCTGGTCATGTTCCTTTTGAACTGCGTCTTGTTTGGACGAAAAATCTGAGGATAATAGGAAGGATCAGAACATGCAAAGACCCAACGCCACATAACCAATCGAAACACCAAAAGGATTGATAGGAAAGACTTACCAGTCCAGCGCCTAGCGTCCACTATTTGTTTCCTCTTCATTTGTCCGTACAGCAAGTAATTCCGTACCTTCTTCTCCCGCCTCTCTTCTGATCCAGCACACAGGTAGTGCAGTTTTTTGTAATCCTGAAACCGTCTGCGTAAGCCGGCATCCAGCTTCTTCTGTTGTGCCTGTTCTGGTAAGGCGTGGGCGGCATCAGTGCTGTTGGGAGGGCGTTGGGAGGATCCTATTGATGGCAAAAGAATGAAAGGAGAATTGGGTTAGTTGTGAAATGAATCACCAACTTCGTGGCAGCTACAGCGAATTGGTCAATGTCTCACCTGGAAAGCGTCGTGGCGTTCTCCCATCTGGACGCCGAATCGCCTTAGACAGAGTCGCGGGCTTTTCAACCGACCTAGAATTGTTGGCAGCGCTTGACGACGCGTTTGATATCGGGCGGGCCGGCGGCATGTCATCTCTTGAGATCTGGCGCATCATAAATCCAGCACCGTTTCGTCCATGGTCCCTCTTTCGAGTCTTGAAGCGCGTAGACGCACTGAATCCTAAGCGATCAAAGTAGGATCTTGACGACTCGTTGGGTACGTACAAGAGGATGTCCTTCTTGCATGCTGCGGCGACATCAGATATCCTGTTCGGTACGGAAGTGAGATTTCAAGTTTAGTAAAGCACGTCTGTTTGGGAAAGCACCGTACTCAAAACGATGGAACAGAAAGCCGCAATAAATGAGAAACTGACCGGTTCATTAGCATCTTCCCGAACCCCATCTTCTGGAATTCGCGCTTGACTGCGAGAGCTTCAATCCACAGGTATTCGCGCATCAAAACGTACTGGCCTGTGGCAACGACTTCGCCGGACAAGACGTTGATGACGACATCCACAGCGAACCCATGCGAAACGTACAGTTTCTTGAAGTCCAGGGATGAGACTTGGCTCGAACGTATTTCGGCTTTCACTATTTGACGAGCTTGCTCGAAAGCACTGATCGGTGCACGGCCGTGAGGTTGAGGGGACATGTTGGCGGACGCACAGGTGAAGTCAAATGTTTCTTGATGATGGTTGGGAGGTGCGGATTGCGATGTTCGTTCTGTTCTTTCTACGGTAGTCGATTCCGCCGCCTCGGCAGCAACAGCGGCAACAGCACCAACATTGCTGTGAGTGCCACAGTTGGTAAGATGGTCGGGCTTGTCCGTGGAGCCGTCAACGTCAGCAGCGTCGATATGGACGATCTGCGCCAAGAAGACGGGCGAGGAAAACGGTGCGTTGTTGTCCTTTTTGCAAGCTTCCACCGGAATCGATTCGGGAGGCGGGGCTGGAATCACCTGTCTTAGGTCTTGATCTAGACTCTTGTCAGTACGCGAGGTGATCTGCAAGAAGTTTCCCAGATTCTGGTGTTCTTGTTTCTCGACACCGGGTACGTCCACTTCAAAGACGATCGAAGTTGTTTCCGAGTAGCAAAAGGACATGGACGTGGAGAAGTGGAAGAGATTCGGAATAGCAATTGAGATTAGTGATGAGATACAGTCTCAGTTTCCAACTCATACGCGCACCTCCCCACCCTCCCGCTCTTCAGTCCTCAGTTCACCCTTGTTTGTTCTTTACTCAATCTCAACATCAACGTCAAACTCTCCCTTCCCGCTTACCTGAGCGATTCTCCCACATCTTTCGGTGTCGCTGAGCTTTCGCAATGCTCCAGTATTTCTCAAAGCGACGGCTTAAAAACGTTGAGCGAGCCTTCCCATTGTCTGCCTTGAACTCTCCATAACGAGAGGTTGCGTGCTTCCGACTTCCGCTCGCGTGTACACGCTCTGGTACGTTGAATGTTTTCGGTTCGGAGGAGGAGAGAGTACGCTTAAGAAAGCGAATCTTATGTTTCATATTGTCTCACTCCTTCTCCACGAAGGGCACGGCCTCAACGAGAAGAAAGGCCCTGTGCCATTTTCGGTAAAACTGACCGACCCCACATCATTGAAACTCCGACACCGTGCAAATGCACCCCCACCCCCCACCCGAGTCCGTCATCATCTCTGAAGAAACCAGGATTCTACTTACCCTGAAAGCGCAAAGAAGCTACGATGCTCGGCATCTTGTCAACACGCTGTGGGAGTCGTCGCAGCACTCAGAGTTGTCAAAAGACGAATGTCTCTACAACTACACGGCAGTGGTGCGACTTTTTTCCCCGTCTCAAAGACGACTTGACGAGGGTATAGGTCGGCTTGGGTAGAAGACGGGTTGTTGATGTGTGAAGAAGGGTGTCGAGGCGAAAACAGAGCCGTGAAAGTAGAGTAGATGGTTGAACGGGGAAAGGTTCTTCCGGCGACGCAGCAACACCACCGGTTCTTTTCTTTTGCGTTTTAGCGTAGAGCGTTATAGCGTAGAGAAGAAAGGCAGGAGTTACGTGATCCGTCGTCTATGGAGGCACGATACGGTCGAGCTGAAGGGGTCGATGAGGATCTAACAAACAGGAGCGGGTACGAAAATGAAGGGCGGGGGATTGAGGACCCGTTCAAGAAGAGGTACTGTGAGGGAGGGGAGGGTGTAGGGCGGGATCCTGATCAGAAGAGTGACAAGTGACTAAAGACGGCAAAGGGCGTGAGAGGTGAGAGTGGCAGGCAGCTTGCTAAGAAGAGTGGGTGGCGTTGTAATGTAGGAAGTGAGATGGGTGTTCACAGGCATCCCAATGTCGCACTGCATCCAGCCTGCGCTGCATCTGTAACTGCATCGGAGTTCTTGTGATTGGTCGGTCTCTTCCCACCCCCACTAGTCCACTTTTTTGCTCACTATCAATAGCCATCCCCGCGGCCCCGCCGTCGAAGCAATCTCACGTCCCCGCCGTCCGCGCTCGCATCCACCACCGATTCGCGACTTTTCTCTCGATCAACACCAACGAACTGGCTCTGAAATACCTGGGATGATGCCGAGATTTGGCTTTCAAATGTTTAGGTAAACTTGGAAGATTCACGTGTAGGAGGTGATCACCCGACAGTCCTCCTCCAGTCCCGCTTCCACGAATTGAAGACTGTCAATATTCGCACGTGTCTGTTGCGAAAAATGCATCAAAACCCTGATCAAAACCCCTCGTATGGGTAGGTACTGTATAGCACTTTTCTCCCACATTACCCAACCTGCATTTCAAATGCTGGAGTGGGATGAAACAATGTCCTGGACAAAGACAAAGACCGTTTTCCGCCTCCTTCAATTGCATGTTCCACCGTCGCTCCACCATGTGTTGCGATTGAATAAATAGGGAATTTTCTTTGCTGTCAAACATGAACCATGAAGAAGGCGAGAGAAAGCGAGAGAAAGCGAACGGAAGTGAATACAGAGGTGGGATCCATCGTATTCATTGTGATCGATCACCACTGTCACTTCAATTTTCGAACGTTCAAATCGAGACTGAGAAAGCATATAACGATTTGTTTACAGGTCTGGTCCAGGTCTGTTGACAGTTTCAAATATACATTTGTTTATCACAGTAAGAAAAGAACAGACCACACGCCTATGTATATCCCATAAAGTCCCCCCCAACCCCCTCTCCAACATATTTGGCGCCAGCCGCCGCTTGTCTGAACTTGCGGGATTTGAAACGGGTAAAATATATCGTCCGGCAAGGGCGGAATCAGCCGCGGCGGGGGGGGGACGAACATTGTCGTCGCCTGGTCCGGTAACCGCACAAATGTCACGGTTGTTCGAATATGGAAAGGTTGTGCTGTTGCTCCTGCCGTAATACTACCAAGGTTACGACAATCCGAGATTTTCCGACACCGATATTGGAAGCGACCCGCAACATAGTTAAATCGCGCCCCTACAATGCCTGTCTGCGGATTATCTTTCGATCCAAAATCGGCAATCAAAAACTGTATGTCGAATTCTGTGAGGAGGGAGGAGCAAGTTCCAGCCAGCGTATCCACCACGGTCTTCAAGTTGTCAGAGATAGCGTCGGTTGAAAATAAGGGGAGAGAAGGTCTTGAGAACGACGGACGTCGACATTAACAGTCAAAATGTGGCAATATTGAAACCAGGCCCACATAATACTTGATCTGCCAACAACCCCACTTACCTCCGATCCTGTCACCGACGCCGGAGGCGAATTCAAAACCTTTATCCACTCCATCACATTCGTAACACTGGCATTTCCAAACCTTCCCACATGCGTGATAGTAGCTGTTGTACCCGCAACTTGGGCATCGTAAACTTGCTTCCGAATCTCATCACAGTTATCCGTCAGGTTGTCCATAGTGAAGTAAAACGTGCAACCAGCGGACACGTCCTCACCGAACGACGTAGGGATCCGATGCAGGTAATCCGTCGAAGCGGTGCAACGAAGTGTACCTGTGGAGGGATCCACAAAATCTTTAGGAAGCGTTATCCGGGACTGCGGATCTGTTGGGAGGTTGATGGCTGATGTGTTAGAATGAAAAGGCAATCGGCGTCAAGGACCTTTATGTTGTGCTTTTTCGCTCAAGATTTTGAATATGGCAAAGAAGAACTTGTGCTTTAGGAAGGCATATGTTGAAAAAGGATATCTTCCACCTTTAGAAGCCAGAGTTCCAGCGAGTAAAGGAGAACCAAGAAGGTAGCCTGGATTTCCGGATTTTGGAACGGGATTCGCACCAATCTAGAAGGGCGGTCAAGGGATGTTACTTATCGTGGTAGCGACCAGATGACAGATCCGTTTACAGGAGCGAAGAAACCATCTCACCTGTATGAATTCGACAGAAAAGGTCTGAAGAATCGCTGTAGAAGCGGCCAGTGGCGTCGATCGGCGGAATGTGACATCAATGTAAACATTGGAGATCAAAGATCTGGAGGCGTATGTGTCGACCATGAATGTATATTTGACCTATGCGGTATTTTTTTCCCAAAAAGAAATCGTACCATGAAAAGGTCCAATTTCGTTAGAGAAAAAGAAGGAATTTAGTGAGGATTGACTAGAACACCACAAAGAAATCTGGTAGTATCCTTACCTCGGCGATCATGCGGTCACAGACATTACTGGTTGCGTTCCATATCGGGGTCGGTAAGTTGGCCGCATCAAAGCATGGCGATTTGGAGCTCTCTGAGGCGTCGAAACACAGCGTTTCGTTTACAAGACTCCAGATGGATTTTGTAGCTGCGGGTGACTATTTGCCAATCCCAAGCAAGAAATCCGAGAATGAGACAACTACTCTATTGCTTTTCGTTCGAGAAAGTAGAAAATATTGACCTGTAAAATATTGAAGCCGCGGGTATAGTACGCGACATCCAGAACGGTCCCAGCAGCGCACATGGATGCAGGATCCTTGATGGCACGAGTGCAAGTACTCTTCTTATTCACCAAGAACCCTGAGAGTATGGAAGCAGTAAACGATAGTTGTCAATCTTCTCTGATATTATCGAAATCAAAAGATTTGGGAGGAGGCGTGAAATGTGGGAAACCGTTGGTCATACGTGCTGGTGCCATATCATTGCACAAATTGGTCGTATCCGATGCAGAGGGTACAGATAGTATCCCCTTAGCATTTATGGCCTGGAAAGTGACCTGCACCGGATCTCCATGCTGGGAGAGAAAAGATATGAGATCGAAAGAGATGCGGAAAACGGTTAGCAAAATTCCTCAAAACCCACACCAAAACGCAAGGCAAGCCGGATGTATTGCTCAGGTCCACGAAGAATTTTGAAAGCAACGCAACCCACCTTGTAAGCCGTTCTCGACAACCCGCTACTATCCACATTGTAAGAGCTCAGCGCATACGAATACGGTTGTCGTTGCAACTGTTCATCGAAGACAGCGTCCGAAGTAAATAGTCCCGGATCGGAATAGTAGAACCCCTGAATCGGACCTGTTTATGGCCAACCAGCGTCAAACACAAACAGGGGGAAAATCGTCCATTTAGCAAACAAACGACCCCCATCACTGAACATCCATAACTCAACCTCGTGCCCAACTCACAACCCCCTAAGAACCAAACCATCACTCAACTGTTACTCCTTGCAACGCACAACGCCCCATCAGCACTTCTCCACGACTGAACTCCGTTCCGATCCGCCCGGTTTACGCCCGACAAGAATTGAGAACAGTATGGGATAGATTGCTTGGCAGACGTTTGCGGCAAACATCCACCTCTAAAGAAGGCTAATTGTTGTGATTCGGTACAATCTCGATCGCAACAGCAGTTGATATCGCATTGCTCGCTGGTTAGATCACAGATGCAGGGGCCAATGTCTTAGTGGTTGAGAAACCGGTCGAATCGAGAGGAAGGGAAGAAAGGAACGTGGAGTTGAGTTGCTAATTGATCGAGATAGGAGTAGGCATGCAACCAAAACTGTTTTGACACGCCTTCGTGGTGTTCAATGCAGAAATCAGCCGTCAATTTATTCCCCTCAACCTTGTTGAAAATTCGTTATTGAAGGTGTCGGGTTGGCTTCGACCTGCATTCAAAATATTCCGTAGACATTATCGTCAGCTTGGTTCGAAAACTATCCAGCCACAAAGTTGAATGCGGTGCCGGTTGCGTGCTTGCGTCTCCAATTCCGACGTGCCCCGCCCAAGACGTCAGCTGTACCAGCACACATCTTTCCATTCCACATCTCGGATGAATGAAGTGGGAGATAATGAGATAGATTACCTTCTCCCAGTCTATGAAAACCGCAGAGGCTTGAGAATCTGTTGAGCATGAACAAGGTTAGAGAAGCGGCTCGAGATATTTTTCTCGAAAACACCTGGCCTGCAAATATTATTCAAAGGAATCTCTCACCTTGTGCACTTGCGAATGAATGTAAAAGGAGGTTCAAAGTCCCAAGTATCGGAATCAACTTTGCCGACATTTTGCGTATTGGAGGTGCATTTGCGGAGTGTGAATTTTTGTGTTCTCTTGTGTTCCCACCAGATGTAGGAGTTTCACCCTGAGTCTCAGAGTTTCGCCTTCACATGTATTTCTGAGTCCGAAACATACTTTCGCAAACATCCGTTCCACACTTTACGTTAACCTTACAGGCGCGCGCGCCATTCAATGAAGTAAGTGGTTCACTCGTACTTTGTACACTGCAACTAAGTTGGTAAGGCAACCAGAGTCTAAAGGTGAAGATCAACGGCATCGGTGGTGCCAGTCCGCGTTTGGCCTAGTGCTGGGCGTGCTCATCCTCCAACCTCGTCCATGTGTATCCACTGTTGGTCTGTTCTCAAAGCCACGGGATCCGGAGGAATAATCTCGGATGAGACGCCGTTAACGTCACACCCGAATCAAACGTCAACCGTCCATCAAAGGACAGCATTCGACGAATCTAAACAACTACCAAATCACATACGATCGACCGGGTACAAGCCCAGGATCTTCATTCCGAACGCCAGCACCTTCCTCGTGGCATGCAACAACAATAACCTTGCCTCCGCAACAGGCTTTGGCTGTCCCTTGACTCTCAGAAAGTAGCTGGAGCTTGAAGCGCAGCGGGCCAGCTCGCTCATGTGCGCGAGGAGGACAGAGGGCTCATGAAGCTTCAAAGCATTGTTGACGACCTTGGGAAACCGGGAAAGCTCGACCGCAAGATCAAAAGCCTCTCGTGTATCGATCAACGGGGAAAGGTCGGCTTCTTTGTTCACCGGAACTGATGCATTGCGTTCGATTCTGTTTGTAGGAGGACGGGTAAGGGGAATCAATTTGAGTGTCAATCTCTGCATAAATTGGCGTAACATAAGTACCATCGCGTCCGTTCTTTCCTTTTCAGACCTACCCAGTAAGGCGAGCGTGTGTGTAGCACAAATACGTGCCGAGGTCTTTCTGAAGGCCTGTAACCCGATCCCAATCGAAGGTCATATCGTTCAGCCGTTTCGCCTGGTGCATCTGACAGACAATGGATGACATCCCAACAGCGTCTGCATATTCCTCCATCGATGACAACTCCTCGACGACCCCTTCGTCACCATCTCCTTCGAATTCGAAGTCCTTATCGGATTGAAGCCAGATCTTCTGCATATGATTTTTCGCTTCGTCGAGCACTTGGACAGGTGAATACGCAAAGTCATTCGGTTGACGGAGCCCATGGACTTTTTCACAGAAAACATCGTCAAGATTTCGGAATGACGGATCTGTCTCCGACTTTTCTGCCTTGTGGGCATCCCAAACGCGCTCGAGAATCAAGCGAGATCGCTGACGATAGTATCTGTCCCTCGATTCCGCAACGTAAAGCGTCTTGCATGGCGATGTCTGATTTCGTTGCAGAAGCGTGGATAACTGGATGCAGAGCGTGGTAGGAATGTTGTCGTGACGAAGCAAGGTGGCCTGCCCCAGTTTGTGCTCCGTAAGATCTACCACACAAGCCTTTTTCGATTGCCCTCCGGTGTTCGTCCCGTCGTCCTGCCAAACCAATAAATCTGAGAATGTTGCTTTGAGTCTCTCCATGGTGTCCTCCACAACAGACGGAGTTGCATACGTCAACTCATCTGTTTCTAGACTTAGTTCGACGCCCATTCTCCGGAATATCTGCCGCCAGGATGCTTTCCAGCATTCAAATATTTCCTCCCACAGCTTGACAGTCGTAACGTCGCCACCGTACAGTTGTGCGAGAACTGCAGCCGCTTCCTCGTCTACGGACGTGTTCGTTTGTGCGTCGTTCTTGAGCTTGCTGCAAAGACGGCCGAGGTATTCCAAGGTATCGTTTTCTTGAAGATCTTGCGAGGAGCCAAAACGCTGGTACGCCAAAAGCGTGTATCCTGATATGAATATGCAATACTTCCAACTTCAGCGAAATCACAAACCAAACACATGGATCTGTGGTTAAAGACAAGAGAGGCAGAAACATGCCTGCATGGAAATTATCCCAAATTCCGATCCTGCAACGAGCCTCAACCTTATACCCCAGCGCCTGATAGACCTTCTTGATGAAGTGCGCGACGACCAACAACCTCAAATTCTCCGGCTCAAATGGCAGCCCAGGTAAAGGAAGAGGATAATCCACAACGACAGAATCCGCATGTGGTCGGTGTAACTGTTTTGTTGAAGGGGCGTTCTTCTCATCTTTTCCTCCCTCAATGAAGCACTCGGAGAGAACAAAGATTTTGTGATCGACGTCGTTTTCGTCGAGAATCTGGCGGAGCAACACGGTCAGGAATGCCTGGGGGTTCACCGCGAAATTTACGTACACGCCGGCAGCTGTTGCGGTTGTGATGTATTGGTCTGGTAGGAACTGTATGATAAGCAAAGCCCTTGGATTATTAAGAGACTAGTTCACCCCCAAACAGGGGACGCATTTCTGTTTCATATGTCGCTAGTGTAGGAGGGTTGTCAACTATCCAGGAAGGGACTCCAGCACCACGCCTCACCTTTTTCTGAATTTCGGCACAGAGATTCCGCAAAAACGTCTGATCGCGTGCGCGTTCGGAGTTGACATAATTGGCGACTTTGGCGATCGGCAACGCAAAAAGTCCAAATCCACCACCCCCTGCATGGCCCCCCACATGGTCACGGGAGGAGGAATTCTTCCGCTGGCTGGATGAACTTCTCGTTTTTTGTGGCTGAATGCTCTCGAGGAAGACGTGCGAAGGGACTTCGAGGAAAATTCCGCTTAGTTTCTCAGCGAGATGTTGCTTTAGGAAGGTGATGGTCATCCTGCCAAGTGTCCAAAAAGTTGCCGTGATACCCAAAGTTTTGGAAAGTGGCACAAGATTCAGGGCCACTCGGTTAACGTAAACAAAAGAAGTCCAGAACTCAAGCAAGGACGAAATAAATCCCTGGAAACTGACACAGAGACCATTTCCATGTCCTTTTAATTTTGGAACAAAATGTCATGAGCAGAACATCTTTGTGCCTTCCATCGATATTTGACGATTGTTGTTTGTTTGGTTTTATTCCAAAGTTTCTAAAATACCAATATACGAACAGAGAGTGGTAAAGCAAACCATTTAAGACCCATGGATCATTCGGAACCAAGTATGGGTTCCAAATACCTTACCGAAAAAAACGTCAATCAAAAGCTCGGAAGCAATTAACAGAAGATAAGAAACTAAATCAACTCGCCGTCTTGAGCGCTTACGGAATATTATCAAGGCTTAAGAAAAAAAACAGAAAGAAGACATGCCCGCCAAGCCCTGGGTTCTGCGAAAAGTCAAGGATTGTGGGTGCGGATCAAAGAGATTGCTTGTGACCATTTGGAGGATGATGCAGGATAAACCATCCCTTTCTTCTTTGCTCAGAATAGAACCACGTCCTTCTCGAGACTCATTTTAACTGTGCATCACATCCATCCTTCCTTTCTCCCCTCCCCCTGGCCCCGGGGCTCTCTCACTTCTTTAGTCCAGGCTACCAGATATACGAAACCTCCGATCCGACCCTTGCCGAACCCCTGACCCTCCTCCCCCAAAAACCATGGCGAGCCTCAACCGCACCTCCTACCTCAACACACCGTCTCAACTCATTCAGCGCCGCCCCCCGCCGTCCCAACCACAAGCCTCCCCCGAAATCAGCACCCACCCGGATCCGTACCCTTGATAACAACACATCCAAAAAGCCCACAAACACAAACAGAGGTACTTGCACCCAGCAGAAGGCCCCGGCCGCGGCAAATGTGACTCTAGCCCCACGGTGTTATAAGATGGTCAAGTATCCCCGAAAATTCCAAAAGGAGGCAAGGATCAAGAGATTGGAATCGAAGTTTATGGAGAAATTGGTGCGTAGGTCTCTGTGGTGAAGGAGGATGGGGAGCTAAGGTGCGATATCCTGTTTTGCCGTTCTTTTAGGTTTTACTTCATCTCTATCGCTGCTGCCCAGGGCTGATTGATTTTTTTCTCTTGCCATTCATTCACACATTGCATTATCATTCATTTCTTCATCACTTCAATGCGATTTTGTGGCCGGGGCGGTTCCAAATGCCAGAACTTCGAGTGTGAAGGTTTATCTGAAGGGCAACGTGAAGCTGTCATCAAAGCCATCACCCGCACCAACGCGTGGAAAAAATTCATGATGGGGACGCATGCCGACATCTACATCGATTTGACAGATAGCGACGTCCGGTGCGATTGCCAACAACAAAGTCACGAACAGGATGAGCACGAAGGCTCCATATCAGATCTGCACGAAAGCACCCGTGTAGATACACCTGAGCAACAGGTCGAAGATGCGTACGAGAACGAGGGCGGACGACAGGGCGTGGAAGAGGAAGTAGTGGTCGTGGGAGCTCATTCGGATCCAAATCCCAATCCGAGTGAGCCCAATTTTTACAACAGCTTTGTGGAAGACGGTGGGTTCGCAGTGTTAGAAGAGGATGAGGAAGAAGCAGAAATGGAGAAGGATGAAGAAAGTGAGCATGACGATGAGGAGCTGGAATCAGTGGAAAGTTCCTTATCTTTTGTTGTTGAGCCATACCAGTTGCAATCGCCGACTTTAGTGCCTGAAGAGGAAGCGGACACGGCAGCATTGCGCCAGGATGTTGTGATGGGGAGGAGCTCTGTGGGCAGCAAAAGACCGTCCGTGAATGTTTTGACTGGTAAGATGGAACGGTAATGATGGTGGTGTTGCAGACTTCGAGTTGTTGTAGAGTGCAGTGCATAAGTTTTCATCCCTGGCAGGTGGTTGACCGCGTCATATTTACAGTACTTTCTATGAATTCTCTGAACCAGTGCCACCACAAACCGAAAAGCGAACGACGACACTACCTCGGCAAAAATATGCCCAAATGTGTGACCCACGACGGTCAAAATCAGTCGACAATGATGACGTCGGGAAGGTCACAGCCAACAACTTTGACAATGAGTTCTTCGATAGGATCAAGAAAGGTACCATAACATCTAAAATGTGCACCCCATGTGTCTTTTTCTATTCGAATGTTAGTTTGCTCACCGAAAATTGTTCGAAAAGTCACATATAACCTACAGAAGTGGGCCGTGGAGCACCTAGAACAACCCGTCAGTCTCCTTGATGCCGGCTTCCCCATGATCGAAGGAAACCTCTTCGACCTCCCTCCGCAATCAAAATCAGCCACATCCCAAAACACTACAACGAATACCACCCCACCCACCACGACAACAGCCAACTCCACCAACGGCAATCCAAACAGCAACAGCACCTTTGTTTCCGACTTCGAAGCCCTCATCAACGCTTGGAAACCCTCCATCTTCGACGCAAAACGCGCTGTACGGTTCAATGTCGTTCAGGACATCAAACCTCCCGAGGCGTTGTTGCAGACGTTAAGGACCAATTTGAGGGTTGACATTGATGGGTCGAAGGGACGGCCAGGGACGGGGATTGGGTTGCACCCTGGTTCGGAGAGGTTTGCGACAGGTCAGTTTCGATGAATGTTCTTGGTGTGGGTGTGTCGCTTCCTCAATCCAGAACAGATTGTTGATGTCAATTTCGATACGTGTTCTGTAGATAATCAAATGTCCACAAAGAAGAACGAACGGAAGCGGAGAATAAGGGTGAGTTTGTCGCGATTCGTTTGCGTTTATAGGGCAATCCTGCACTCTTCACTGATTCTCGTGGAGGTTTTTCTCTTTATCCCTCCGCTTACCTCCGTACCGTATCTCAACCGACCTTTTATCGCCACGCTGTCTATTTCAATGTTTCTATTTGGTCCGACATGGTGGTTACTCCTCTACGGTTGATTCACAATGTAGTTTGGGCCTTGGTATATCGATGCTAAAGAATGGAGCGAGCTGCACAAAAAGCAAGAAGAGCAAGAAGAGGTAAACGATCCTCCTCATTCCTTCAGTCGATCTTTGTGTCCGCAATCATACACCGAAAAGTTCGAATCTGAGAAGGAAGTCGAGGTTGCCGTATGCAGTACGTCTGTAAGTTCATCGCTCATATATACTCTCAATCCAACCTACAGGAACTCCAAAAATCCCAACAAAAAGCCCCCACGCACAGCCTCTTCCAACAAAAACTTGAACAAATCATCGCGGAAAAGCAGCGCCGAGAGCAAGCAGCCCTATCCCTCAACGCGAACGCATCTCCCAAAGAGTCAAGTCTGAATTCCGTCTGGAACCAAGATAACGCCCTCAAGAAGCGGAACACCCCGATTATTTCACGACGGGATATGCCGCCGTTGCCGAGTGGCTCTGGTGCTGGAGGTGGGGCCGGTGGAATGGCAGGGGGGCGGCTAGGACCTTCACGAAGGGCGAGTTTAACTCCAGGTTTGCATCACCAGGGGTTTAAGTCGTCGACTACATCGTTGTTGTCCTCTCATAGAAATTCGGTGAACGGACATACAGGTGAACAAGATGGATTGGGGCATGTGCCCTCCGGACGCCGTGTTTCAAATGCGTCTGAATGGTTGTTCTCAAAGTCAGCGAGTACGGAGGGGTCGAAGGACATTAAGCCGTGGCAGCAGAATGCGAGAGGGAGTGTAGTGGGTGAAGGACCGCCAGGATCGAATCGAACTGCTAGGCATATGAACACTTTTCGCGCGGTTTCTGAAAATGATGAATAATTGATAGCGGATCTTCTTAAAGAACGAAAGGAATAAGATTTATGAAGAAGTGCATGAAGCAGCACTTCCCCTCTATGCTGCCGTGCACTTTCTGAAAATGATGAATAAGGAACCTTCTAAAGAGCGGAATGAGTAACATTTATTGAAAATATGGATCAAGCAGCACTCCCCTTCTTTGCTGCCGAAAGTATTCTGATGCATTTATGTTTAATCTCCTTTTGTATCTACCATAAACATGAACATTAAGTTCTCAAATGAAGAATTTAAGGAATAACAAAGATATGCTTCGAAAAGACCCCTTTCAACCCAAAAGCCCCGCATTCTCCAACAACGCCCGATCATTCAATCTCATATAAACCGCCCACCACAACCGATTCAAATCATCATAAATATCCGCCGCACTTTCCAACTCATACATCTTCTTATCCCACGGCTTGTCCAGAATGTAATGGATGTTCTTGACTTCCTTGATATCCCACACATCCTTGTGGATAACGTGAAGCGTCTTGAGAGCGTTGTAGATGTAGGGGAGTTCGACCCAGGTGCGATCACCGGCGGACCAGAACTCGTTGAGGAAATCTTGGTCGGGGAACTGGTAGGCAGTCAGATCGGAGAGGTTTTGAAGCTGGGTGAGCATTTCCGACAGGGTCGTTTTGCTAGGGCGGATGAGAAAGAGGCCGGAGTTGAAGTAGCGGGGCTAGCGTTGGTCGAATGTGGAGAAGAAGGGATTCAGATTGATGGTTAGCAACGTTTTCCCCCACGTACACTGCGACTTAAGGAAGCACCACCAGCACCACTCCATCCCAGCTCCCCTCGACCCTCAACCTCCAATTTATCTCACCTTGCCAGGCTGCAACGCCTCCCCACGACCCAACGCCGTGTACCGACAGTTTTCCGGGACCCACCACTTCGGATAGTGAGCAAACTTCTTCGGATTGCAGACACAAGCGTGACATGCCGCCAACGACTTCCCCTCAGGCAAAATTCCTTCATCATCGAACAACTCGTCCATATTCCTCAATACAAGCATATCCGCATCCAGGCAGCAGACTTTTTCGTACTCATCCAACTCCCACGCACGGAGTTTTGTCCAGACTTCGGAGAAACGTTCAAAGGCATAGTTGACCTTCTGGGTCGTGGTTGTGGGGCGGTAGTCGTCGACTTGGCGGAGAATGATGGGGAGGTGCTCTTTGGTGAGGGTGGTGAGGATGGTGGGGGTGACGGCGGAGGTGTACATTACGACAAGGGGGTACTTCGTTTTGGAGGTATGGAGGGAGCGGGCCAGGGTTTGGACGCCCACGACATAGTTGTCCTTTGTGATCAGGGTTGCCCACGCGCAGTTCTTGGGAGTTACGGCCATGGTTGGCGAAATGTGGTGCTCGAAAGAGGGGACAGTGGAACTTTCGATTTGTGACGGGGGACGACGTGGGATTGGGGGGGCGTTATCTGGGGTATTATGGGGCGTCTGAAAATACCTTGCATTTGTCAAGCGGCAGGTTCGGGTTCGATCCCGCTCAATGCACATCCGTTGAATATGATTTCCAGAACCCTGCACCCTGGTGAACAAACCGGCGCCTCTACCGGTGCATCTCCTGAGAATGGCTGTCGGGATACTATTCAGGAGAGCAGATGTACATTGCTCAAATTCATTCTGCCCGCATCCAGCACTCACTCCTTCCAACTCCTCCTGCAGCTCGGAAATGGAAGTTCCATGCTTCGAATATCCTCAATCACTTTGCTTTGGTAAGACCCTTAGTAAGACTATGTTGGGATTATGTTGCGATTTCTTTTTTCAAGTGAGTGTGAACATTTGATGACTACAAGAACTACTTGCTAATGAGGGTAAGATACAATAAATAGGTTTGTGGTATTCCTATGTGTACAGCTCCCCTCCGGCCCTTTCCCCCCAACCCCACCATTAGGGAACCCGACACGGAGAAGACAAAATACCAAGAAATATTACAAGATTACAGCTTCCAAAGCTCGGGGAAGTGTGTGCGGGGGCGGGAAGTAGCAAAAAAGAGAATACTTCAACCGCACTCAAAACTCAGACGATGAACAACCCCCACTCCCTCCCCCTCCATTACTGCGAAAATACATTATCCAAGAACCAGTCGGGAATCAAAGAATATACTCTGGGGGCAGAAGAGAAAAGACTGGGGAAAAGTTACAAAATAAGACAAAAAGCCGTTCATAAACCTCTCGTCACGTTTACATGTCCAACCGGTACCCCATAAGGAAACGTGTTCAAGCTGCTGATTGACGGTAGACTCGCAGCGGCATGACTTTGTTGTTGTCCCGGGTGACCATGTGGAGACCCAACACCAACTCCGACTCCCATCGACGCTGCCGCCATCGAAGCCGCCGCTGCTGCATTAGCCGTCGCAACCGCCATCGACATTGCCCCGACGCCTGTGGGGTCGTTGAGGGGATTGGTATTGCGGAGCGCGTGGTTGTGATACATGATTTTTGAAGCACGGAACTCCCATATCCGACCTGCAGACCTGAAGAGGATGACGTGGAATCTGCAACCGGTTGCGGGTCTTCTCTTCCGGCCGCGGGGTTTGCCGTCCGTTACAGGTGTTGCATTGGGATTGTTTGGATCTGTGGTGGTGGTGGTGGTGGTGTTGTTGTTATTATTGTTATTGTTGTTGCTGTTCGCAGGTCCCCTAGTTCGACAACCACACATTATCACAGCGTACCCATCTCGCGACGTCCGTACCAAGACATCAAAGCCGTTCCGTCGAGCTTCCTGGCGCGCAAAGTCCACGGCGATGTCCTTGTCCTCGAACCGGTGGCTGAGAATCCTCCTCGTGAAGGCTTCTGTGGCCGGGTCCGTCACGCCCTCTGGAACGGTGGCGTTGGTGGTTGTGGTATTCGATGTTGTTGTGGTCGCTGGTGACTGGGTGTGAGGGGATGGAGAAAGAGTTCCTGTGGTGGGGTTGAAGCGGGCAAGGCTGCTAAAGGTGTGAGGGTGGTGTGCGCGATGGTCTGCAAGGCCAGTTGCAGCAGATGGTATCGGGGTCGAGGGCGGTGTGAGGAGCAAAGGCGTTTGAGACAGAGCCATCGAGACGGAAGGGGAACCAGCAGAGTGTGCATGAGGGTTAGCAGCGAAGAGAGCGGGCGAACCCAAGGGTGTGAGTGTCGGGCTGTGTTTGATTTGTGCTTCAGAAATTAGAGGGCTCCCCACGACACTGGAAGCGTCACTCGCTGGCGTCGACGGTAAAGACCCAAAGTTGGATGGTATATGTGCCAACGAAGCACGCCTTGGCCGACCTCCACTACCGCCAAAGTCACTGTCCGCTCCTGTTCGATTCGACTGAAACAGTTGTAAGAGACCAGCCCCTGCCACTGCGGCCGCATTGTTCATCTGACCCAGTTGCCCCACCCCCATACCATCGTTGCTAGTGCCGTCGAAGTTGCTGGTGCCGTCGAAGGATGATAAGCTCGGCGACCCTGGGTGGTTGTTGATGATGCTCAAACCCATCAGTGGACTTGCTGCTGCTGCGGCGGCGGCGGCCTGTTGTGACTGTTGCTGCTCAAACGACTGCTGCTCATATGACTGCTGTTGCTCAAAGTGCGCTTGCTGTTGTTGCTGTTGCTGCTCAAACGACTGTTCATATTGTTGCTGGAGCTGCTGCTGCTGCTGCTCGTATTGTTGGAAGTCGGTTGTGTGTGGTAAGTGTTGTTGTGGCTGGAGGATTGGGGAGGACACGGGGTCAATCAACGTTTGAAGACTGCTTCGGCGGGCGTGACCCAGGATGTTGCTGAATGCGGATGATGATGTGGGGATGGATGGGTCGTTGGATGATGTGGGGTTCCATTGGTTATATGAGCTGAGCGCGTTGTTGTCGAAGCTGGATGACCGCATGTAAGGCATGGAATGGTGACGCACATGGCGACTAATATGAGGTCTGTGCCTCAACGGTCCACCCACCGCCGCTGATGAAGCCGTGTCCTGATGCTGAGACGGTGACGAGGCATATGGTGATAGGTATTGTTGTTGCTGTTGCTGCTGTTGCTGTTGTTGTTGTTGGTGGGATGTGGTGTCTGCCGGCTGTGCGTAGCCAGCCAAGAGCTGCTCAAGATCCGAGGAAGAGCGGAAAGGCGGTGCTGGGTCCATTGTTGCTGGTGTGGTCGTATGATACAGCGTCGCTGTTGCCATAGCAGGGAGTGTGTTCGAAGAAGCTTCTTGTTGTTGCTGGCTCGAATCGTGAGCAGGATACGACGCCGAATTGATGATGGTAGTGGCGGTATCAACTATGTTTGGGTGCATTTGGCACCCTTACCTTTCTGAGTTTGAGATGTGGAATATTGCAAGGTGGACAAAATCAGAGACGGGCCGCAAATGTTCGCCTTTGATTTTTAAATGATGTATGTCCGGATGCCCAAAGGCCTGCGACTTGTTGTTCAGGAATGATCTGTCGTCTAAGGGATGGGAGATGAATCTGGTGAATAAAAGGCAAGGCCCAGGCGACAGGTGGATCCGTTCTCGAAAGACAGAGAGAGACGGCGAGGACGCAGTTGCATGTGTTGTATGTGAGATTAGGATGGGGAGCGGCTGGGTGTCTCCTTTGTACAGCCGAACGCCAATCTGATGTGGTGTGTGGGCAAGCTTTCCGGCGGGCGGGCGACGGAGGGTGAAGCAAGCTTTTGAGGGATTTGGAGGATTGGTGTCTGAAAAGCGGAGGAAGCAGCAAAGTGTTTGAAATTGGATGTCGGATCCTTTGAGAGTTTCGGGGGGCGGGGGAGAAAAGGATGGCCGGTAAAGAAGAGTTTTTTCAGGTTTTTTTTGGCAAAGACATGGCAAGTTGATGCAGGTTGATGAGGGTGAATATGGCCAGGTGCAGCGAGATGCAATGTGTCTGGAACCCCGTGCGCATCAACAGCCATCCAACCCCTCGGTTGTTGTTCACAAAATTAATAAATTGATTTGAAGGGGGGTGGAACACAGGGAGCGGGCGGAAGGGGGGGGGGTTAGAAAGGCGAAACTCTGAGAGCCAATTTTTTCCCTTTGAATTATAATCAAGTCTCGTGGAACCAATCTCCCAAAACCCTGGTTATGAGTATCCCCCATTCCTCAGAGGCGGTAAAGTCTCATGCCCATGAATTTCAAAGAAACCGCCGCCTCCATTTCGTGGCACCCCGAAGAACCCCAATATTTCCGGTCTCCGCCGCGCTCAGACTGTGGCACCCTCGGCGCGACCACCATCACCTTCCAGATCCTCAGAAAGCCGATCATGAATCATAACACAAATGCCATTTCTCCCATCTCTGCCACCGCCCTGCCACCGCCCTATACCTTATTGCTCTTCCACATGGGTGGTCATCGTGGTCATTCAAAGCGACACGGTTCAACTCACATAAAAGATGGGGAAACTCGGCCCCCATTCATGAGAAAAAGATCCCCAAGAACATTTAGATGGTCGGGGCGCCCATGCAGACGCCCCGGTCCACCATCCATGCCTTTGTCCGCATGAAGGAGTGCGTTTAATCATCTCCGACTCACCATTAGAATATTTGGAAGGAACCCATGATGTCACCCAAGAGAACCACCAAAGAACCATGGTGGTTCTTGGTGGTTGTCCTGTTCTCTGCAGGGATCACTCCAAATTTGAGACCCCTAAAGTAAAAATCGGCAAATTGTTACGCGCGGAAGTGTACGTCAATTTTGGGTGATCCGACGACGCGGTCGATCCTCCACAGAGATTTTGATGGCTTGATTTCTGTTCGAGACCATTGCAAACCACCCCCTGCAATTCCTTACAAATAACAAACCACCTTGTCTCTCAAGACGCGTTGGAGGATCCATTGCAAGATGCAGCGCAAGAAATCAGCGACAAATGAATGTACCAGACGTACCAGTACCAGATGAACGTATTGTCGTGGCTTGTCCATAATTGGCGAATGTTCTATGGCAAAAAGATGGTCGCGGGGATCGGCCATGCAATAACTCGTCCAAATGGGGTGTATGCCCTGGTGTATGCCCAGAAGGATGCCACCGCCAGTGTTCGTCCAGGTGTTCGTTTGCCCAGAGTCCGCAGGAGCAGGCCTAGGAGTCAGTCAGCCTGGAGTCAGTCCTTGGAATCAGGCCCGAAACCGGAAACGGCACTACTCCATAACTAAATACTGACAACAACCCTGACAGCAACCCGTCGATCCACCGAATTGTTTCCGGGGACCGAAGAACCACTCAATCTGTCAAGAAAGATCAAATGAGGCTCAGAGATGAGGCTGGCTTCGGGGCCCCTCTGTTGTCACCTCTGTTGTCGCCTCTGTTGTTGTCGCCTCGGCGCCTTCCCCTCTGAGTCAGTGCCATTTCGGCATTCAGAAAAACAGAAAGAAGGAAAAAGCCCAAAGTAGTTCGAGAAAAAGGGACCAAAAGGCGGAAAGCTTAGGCTGATTCAGAAATGTGGGTGACTTTGGAAGCCAGGTCAAGCCGTCCATGGCCAGCCTGAGCGCGCCACCTTTTCCACCACCCAATGCGGCACCGAATTACCAGCAACGTCGAAACCTTAGAAACAGACTTGGAAGGAACCTTTCGGGCTGAATTTCGGGAAAAAGTCCCGGAAAAATAATTGGCCAATGTGGGCGGTCGTGGCAGAACGGCACCAGCACACACCACCCCCCGGCAGCGTGGAGCAACTCAGCTAAACTCAGTGCCCCTCACCCTGCTTGTCCTGGTCGTTTTACTGTGCTTTGATGGTTGGGATGCAAAGAATCCATTCGGCAAGCACGGTCTGTTTCCATCCATCATCGAACTCCTTAAAGTTCCAGAGGCTTGGCTCCTTGGCAATCTTGCCGCGGCTCTTGGGCTTGAAGCTTCAAAGTTGTGGCGTATAGATTGCCGGGGCTTGCGGAGTTTCAAACAGAGTGCTTTGTGAACAGCAATACACTTTGCTAGCTTTGCTTCTGACTTTGCTTCGGCAATTTCCAGTTGATGTTCCGTTGAGAAAGAACGAGCTAATGCGCTCTCGGCACTTCACAAGAATGGTGAGAAAACAGAGAGCAGTTCTGGCCCACTTTTTGCTGGCTGTAGTCTTCTTCAAAGATGCTTGGTTCACAAACCACTTGCGGGTCGAAAACATTCGGTATATAATCAAGTTTGCGCACATCTATTAAACGCCTTAGCATGGTTGGTTTAGTGGTATAATTGCGGCAGACCCGGGTTCGATTCCCGGACCATGCAATATATCCCTTCATTTACTTAGTTTATACTTTTGCTATTGCATGTTACCCCAGGGAGTTTCTCCCATATTCTGTTCTTTTTTTTGTGTCACTTGATTTGGCTCCAAAGCGATTCATCATGTGTTCCCTCCCCTTTCTGATGGTTTTTTCTATCTTTTGCCATTTGCTCAAGATTGGTCTTGATTTCCATGGGTCAGCTGTGCATGGCGAATTATGTATTTTGCGGGAATGGACTCCTTTGTGAAGTTCTCATTTTGGGCGGGCGTCAACCATGACCGGGTGATTGCAGCTATCGCCTATCACCTGCTTTTCAGGACTGTATTCATATGCAGTTCCCCTTCCTTAAGATTCCCAAGCAGTATTCACTCGCATCTCCCGTCCTCAACCAACTTTTCCTAACCATCTCAAAACCCTTCTCGCAGCAACAGCCAGTACTGCGCATCGTACAGTTACCCCAACCAGCAAAGTAAGCAGAGAGGTAGTCGCGAAGTCCAACGATTTCCACGCAGATTTGGATCTTGTTTGGCGGGAGTAAACAAACGAGAATGACGACAGGGAATGGGCACGTCAAATTAGTGATGAGATGTTGCGGTTGAGTGTGTTTGCATAGAGCCGAAACAGCATCATTTTCCGTGCGATCTACGTCGTGATGCTCCCAAACCGACTGAACATAGCCACGCTCACCTTTCCAAACTTGTCCGGCGCTTAAAAAGTCCATCTCGAAACCCCGAAGAAAGCAAGCGAAACCAAAAGTTCAAGTCGACGTGACTAAAACGTCCCATTGCAAGTTTGAAAAGGGTGTTGTGTGTTGTTGTTGCCGTTGCCATTGATATCGGATCTCTCACAGGAAGGCCTTCACCATCACTCTTACTCGATGGGCGATGACACAGTTCAAGTAGATCACTCGTCATCCACAATGTTAATCCCCACAGGAGGAGATAATCCTCACTCGAAATCGCATGTTTACTGCTAAATGAATCATGGACATTAGGTAAAACCGCAAGATCACGAACACTGTTGGCATTGCCGCTTGAATCATTACTAGACGGAAGAAGAACGCCACGGTAGATGAATTTGCCTAGGAACGGATCAAAGACTCTGAAGGCAATACGTCGGAAAAGTGTGGTCAGATGAGAAGGCGTGGAAATGGGGCGCGTGGGTGACTGGGGTTTCGAGGCAGATACCGTTGTGGATGAGCTTGAATGTGAGGTCGAGGTCGATGATGGTACAGCCTTCCTCCGTCGCTTTGGGGGGAAGAGAAACACGGATGCGATGTTGTAGGGTATGTCTCGCCATCTTGTTTCATCGAAAGCAGTGTTGGTAGTCATTGTGGCGGGAGGGAGGAAAAATTGGAGGGGGATCCAATGCGTGGATGCGATTTCATCTTTGGCGAGTTTGAAGGATGGTATGTGGCGGGATAGTTGGAGGTAAACTGCAAAGTAATAAAAAGGAGTGGGCGAAACTTGTTTAGTGGAAGGGCGGGGCGGCGGAAAGAAGGCAAATCCCGATTTGGGAAAGAAAACATACCATATGCACTCAAAATCATGACCGTCTTATTTCGACCAGGTGCATTGATCTCGCGGTCATCAAGAGCACCTAGACATACGTACCTGAAAGATGCAATATGTCAAAATTCAGGGCGACAGAAAGGGCTTGAAACATAGATTCGCTGTCCAGGCGTATTTGATGTCTCACCCATTTGAAGACGATATGTCCAGTCCAATCTCCTCCATCGTTTCTCTGACCGCTGCATCCGCATCTGATTCACCTGGTTCTGCTTTTCCTCCGGGGAAGGCCATCTGAAAGGAATAGAATAAAAACTTCATAATGAGGGCTGACATTGGAGCAAGGGGTAAAGTGCGAAACGACGAAATTTCAATCGGTGAGATTCTTACACACCGACACCTACATGTCCGCTCCATCGGTCTCCAGGATTCAAGGCCCGTCGGGCGTAAAGAACTTCGGGTGTTCCTTCTTTGACCCATTCCACTATTGATATAGAGTCCTACCGCACATCAGAAATGATAACCAGAAAGCGGGGTCGGATCATGTGCTCAATAACCACCATCTGCTACAACTTACATTTGAGGAACTCGGAAACATCCGCTGGTTGGACCGTCGCAAGTTTATTTGCTTGATCGTTCCTCGGTCTAACGCACAATATAATGGCTACGCTCGCACGTTTGATACCACCAAACCGCGCGGCAGATCGGCTTGCATTTTCGATCTTGTCTGGTTTAACGGCCTAAGGCAAGGAGGGGAATTGAGGCAGGTTGTGAGGTGTTCAGCCATTCCTTTGAAACCTTGAACGAAGCAACCCTTTCCCCCCGTCTTTCAACGTCTGATATGCATAATGATGATCGTCAATCACTACTCCAGGGGATTTTGCGTCGATTTGGGGGTTCCATCCCGTTCCCACCACAAGAGGATTGTACCCACTGTTCTGTCCGGTGTTCAGCCCTGTTTGCAACTTCCCCGGTCTTTCAACTCGTTTGGAATCTTCCTTACTGCCTTCCCTCATCCTATCCTCTCCCTTGGAGAAACCACCGACCAACCACTTTACAAGCAAGGAGAACACCGAAGGAACCAGAAGAAAGCTTGAATTTGGGAGTTCAGACCTGGATATTGTGGATGAGGTTGCAGAGATGGACGTACGTCATGAATGCGGGGTTCGGATTGTCGGGCCGGATGCACTGCACTGCACGCACTTGAATGCACTGTCGCTATGTTTACCTGTGTGGGCACTGGGAGGTGGGCTGGGAGCAGGGGTGTTGGTTGATGTGCTGTGCGACAAAGTAATTGTCAAAACCTTTCACCCAACATTTGAGTCCGTAGTCGCGAACTTGTTGAGTTGAACTACTTTTTAGTCTTTTTGGAGGTAGGGAAATTGGTCTTATTATACTTCAGTCTTTCTTTAGTAGGTGATGTGTATTCGCTTTGAGCGTTCGAGTGTGTTGAGGATGTCACGGTTGGGTGATGTGATGTTGTGCATAAAGCACCTAAAGTGAATTGAAGTAAACGAGTGAGCGGAGTTGAGTTCAAGGAACACAGCTGACTTTTTGTGACACCAACGCGCTCACCTTCACATTTCCAACTTCGAAGTCCGCAAGCACCGCCAGTCCATTCACCAGACGCGCTACACCCATTTTAAAGCACGACCAAAATGGCCATGGCAACGGCAAAACAAGGTACAGTACTCGATTTGAATGAGCCTTCCCCCAAAAGGGAACTGGGTTGGAACTAGATGAGCATGAGGACCAAGGACCCACTCCTGGCGTTCAAATGCGCAACACACTCAGTGGATCAGGTTGGACGCGCGGTGGAAAGTTGGTGGCATCGATTACAGACTTTGAGAAAGCCTGAGTACATTCTTGTGGTTGAATTGAAAGTCAGCACATTTTTCGAGCATCTGGAGTGGGTGCGGTCATCATTCCAATACGTTCCACTATTGTGGCAAACAAGAAAACACAACTTTTGTGTTGTTCTGCCGTATCGTTTGTCTTCAGACAATCTTTTTCTATGGATACGCTGTCCGAATACGATGTGAGAAATAGCTCAGGCTTTCGGTGACCTCAATAAGTTCCTTCTAACACAATCACGTCCTCCACCATCGTTGGCAAACAACCAAATATCCGTGTTTACTTAGGTTTCAATGGAAAATTGGCACAATTGGCCGTGGAAGAGGAGGTTTCTATCGAAAGGTAGGATTTGGAAGCGTGGAACTGGTTGAATTACCTGACAGGCATGTCCCAACGAAAAACGCACCACTGACACCACCGTTACATGTGCATGTTCATTGTGTTTGGTGGAACGAAATCAAAGAAAATCCAATGGCGAAGATGCAAAGTTTGACGCCGTCATCGGCGAGTTAGAAAACCTTTTGCTTGGTGAGCAGATCCCTTCTCGTTTCATCTTATCCACACTCCTTAGGGAAGGAACAGAAATGAAGGACAACATTACATTTCCTACGCTCCTACCCGAAAGCTCCTGGTCACTGTCGAATGGTCCTGACGCCTCTCCTTTCCTCAACTCGCTCTTTGATTTGCCATAGATGAAGACTTCATCCAGCTGCAAAACAGCATATTCGATCAGTACAGCCATCACTTCACGGATGACGAGGAGAACAAACTGGTGTATATGGACGTTTTCAATGCCTACGTAAGCCAGCTCGCAAGTTACTCTGTGTGCCGTGGAGTTTGGGGGGTGGGGGGTATAAAGGGAGCTGACATGCCTACGCACGCTTGCACATTGGATCGAGTACCTTACCCGATTCTGGGGTTTTTTTGGCGTGTGGCCGGACGCTTTGTAAATCGTCCGCTTCCGTATTCTCTTTGCTCCCTCTTCATTTCTGACAAGCCGATTTACTGAAATTCGTTTTATTCTCGTAATAGACGACTCGGATAGAGCAATATATGGAAAAGAAGCTACGGTCTCGCCTCCCATGGTTTTCTATGGCTGAGTTTATGGTTCTGCTCAAGTAAGTGTTGGTGAGAGAGAGGAGAGAATGCCATATTGTTGAAAAGAAACCCATGAAACAACCATCTATCGCATGTCAACATGTTCACGCGTTACATCTATCTACCAGGAGTAGGCCCGACCAAGTTGACTGTGACGTCTTCGATATGCTAAGTAGTTTGGCCGATTTCCAATTGTTTAAGGAGATGATACTTGGGCACAAGAAGGTAGGTATCGATTTTTGTTTCTCCTTCGATACCCTCTTTGTCGACTTGAAGACTTGGGGCGATATCCCCTAAAAACGCACGCATATCAGAATAACTCCGCTTGCCTTATGGCATTTTCAAAAATACAAAAGGAAAAAGATGGATCTGGTCTGGACCTGATGGACCTCCTCACAGTGAACTCGATGCGCAAGTCGTGAATGGAAGGTTGAGAAAAATATGGGGACCGCTTTTGGACGCGCGCGCCAGTCTCAGAAGCGTGTGGTAGATTTCCATCACCCCCCCAACGTCCTTATCATATGAGAAAAAGTCAAGGGTAGAACGACAGAATGGATGGCAGATTTTAGTGATTAGAGAGTGTGATCCGTATTGTTCGACACTTAGTTTTCTGTAAATTTCATACATGTATCGACTTCTCCAAACGTCTTCCATTTCATGCTGAATGTTGCATGTGCCTACTTTTTTTGCAAGATTTGAGAATTGAACGTATTTGCACTCTGCTCTTGTGTAGCACTGTACCACAACGTTGACTCCGCCAAAAAACCACCTCGCGGCGCCAGTCCGGAAGCTCCTCCAGCCCCGACAAGCGCCGCCATACCCTCCTGAACCTAAGCATGGCCTCCGTCCGCAGTCATCCAAACACCAAGATCCGCTCATCCAAGTTCGGGAACAAAACCAAAGGCGTGAGAACACCGGCGTCCCCAAACGTTGAGAATGACCACACTGTTTTCAACACCCACCCTCCAGTCCAAGCGTCGACGCCCACGTTTTCCTCAGCATCAACTGCTTACACACCTAGCTTATGTGAAGCAACGCCTGATACCACCAAAACTCTATCACCGTCTGACGTTATGAGTCCGACAGCCCGAGCAGGGGGATCAGTAATGTCGCATGTCGAGATGGAATTGCGGCGGCAGTTGGAGGCAGCCTATGCGTTGATTGAGGAAAAGGACCAAGGTTTGAGACAGGGACCATTCTTTAGCGCTATAATAACGTGTCTGGGCTTATCTGGTAAAGGACTTGTATGATTTGCCCACTGAAACTCACTTCGTTACTTGCACACTTGCGCCGTCGTATAAAGATCTCAAAATGGCTGCGGAGGTAGGGCAGGGGCTCTTCGATAAGTGCCAACTTCTGGAAAAAGAGTATGAAAAACTCCTTAACGAAAACAAGGGTCGGACGCACTCGAACTCCAATCAAGATGATGGGGGGGGCATCTCAAAGGAAATGGAAAGAGGTGGCGGACTAGTTGGAGACGGTGGAGGTAGATCTGTGCCGGCGGCAATACCCACGATCCTCGACCCGGATGATACGTTTGCTTCTCTTGCTGAAGCTGTTCGACACGCTCCAGCTGTTGCGCCAAAACGACGGGAAAGCATGAACGCATCGACGGCGATGTACATTTCGAGTTTGGAACAGTCCCTGAGCGACCTCCAAACGCGACTCGAATCCCTCACCAACGACTTCCATGAGTGCCAAGAATCCGAAAAGGCGAAGGATCGACAGTGCAAGAAGCTGGAAGAAGAGGTGGAGCAAGTGAGGGTGGACCTGGATGCAGCCATCCGCCAACAACAAGAGCTCGAAGTCGAAAAACGAAAAATCGCAAAGGAAAAGCTGGAGCTCATCGCCCAACTCAAATCCACCCGCGCCCAATACGCTTCGAACGATAAGCTTTTGGAAAGGTTGCAGGATTTGGAGGGGTTGGTGATGACTTTGTCTGAGGCGCGTGCAGAGGCGGAAGCTGCTGTTGCCATTGCAGCCGAAGATCGGGCGGATCAGGAGCGGCGTTGCAAAGAGTTGGAGGATCTGGTAGAGCAGTACCGGGAGTACCGCGATGAATGCGAGCGCGTCACCAACCAGGTCGCTGAACTTCAGTTCGAACTTGAAGGCGAGCGATACCAAGTGGAAGTACTGCAGTCCAGACTCTCAAGGCTCGAATCCAACAACGATGACGGCGATGAAGACAAAGGTTCGAAGACATTGTTAGGCGAGGTGGAAGACAAGCGCAAAGAGCTCGAAGACCGTCATAAGGTTCTTTCGCAACGTCACCTGGGTCTCGTCAAAGCGCATTCAATGACCGTGCACGAAAAAGACAGGATGAGGAACCATATCGTGCGTTTGACGCAGCTTGCCAACACCGGATCAGGGGACTATCGTTTCCATCTTGTCGAGCAGGCCTTACAGCAAACCGAAAGCGAGCTGGCACAGGAACGCGCTAAGAATTCGGCACTCGAGAAAGCCTTATCCCAAGCCTTGGCAATGTCGTCGGACGGGGCGACTCGTCCACACACAAACCCAATCTCACCCTCTTCATCGTCATCATCGCAGCCTGCTGCACCAAAAGTTGATCAACAAGAACTCATCCAGTGCTTGCGGTTCCGCATCGAAAATTTGTCACGGGAACTGGAAGGGGTCCGAAAAGAACTTCGAACTGCTCAGATGCTGAAACTGAGTGAGACCAACAAACTCCGTGCCGTCGAGACGTCTTTGCACGAAAGGGACGCCGAGCTGGACAGGATACGGGTTATCAACGCGAAGTTGAAGTTCGATATGGATGAGATAAAGACTAAATTGAGGAATACCAATGCCGTCGCGACTGGGGTTGCTTCAGCGAAAAAGGAGGCAGGGGTGGGCGAAGGGGAAAAGGGAGCAGGGGAGGTCGCTGAGGGGGGTTTGGCACATGGGGAGGTGAGGAGAACTCTGCAGGACAGGAGTAAGGACATCAAATCAGGCTCGGAGAAGATTACTACGAGATCTTTCGGTATTACTGATGGGAATGGTGCATCTCGAGGACGGGAAACACGAACAGGGACGGGTGGGAGCGAGCCATCAGCCGGTCCATCCCAAAAGCAATTACCACAACAACCGAACAATGCACCGCTATCAGCCGATGTTCCATCAGCATCTGACAATCCACCACCCCCGACATCATCAACAACCCCCGAGTCAGCAATAACATCGATCACGTCCACCAAAGATCACCGCGGCATCACCACCGCTGCCTCGAAACAGCCAACCGCATCGCAGCCTGCATCCAAAGTCTCAAGAATCCAGCAGCCGCAATCCCAACTACCACAAAGGGGGGGGTCGACTGCATCCGCCCAACCCTCAGCAAGAGCGAGGAAAGGTCCTAATGGTGGTGGTGCAACCGCAGGGAATGACTGCAATCAACCCAAACAAGTATTTGTAAATAGACAAAACTCTCAAGCCAATGAATGTAAGCAGCAGTAATAGATTCACACGATTTTGATATCATGGGAATGAAGGAAGGATGGAGGTCGAAACGATATGTGTCATGTATATATGTATGGATCTTTGGGCCTGGCTTTCTGCAATTCTTTTAAAACCATCATTCCTTCTTGTTGGGTTTCCATTTCCCTTCGACCCCAACTTCCTGGTTTTTCTCGCCTCCTCCTTTGTAAACTCCGACTTGTGTCACAATTATTTCACATCATCAGATTTGAAGTCATGACCGTCGAAGTTGAAGGTAAGTCTGATGAGACCCAGACCCGCAGCGATTATTAGGATGCTCTCATTCTAACCTCTGGCATATTTCAATATCTGGATTAACGCAAGCCCACAACAACCACCACCACCGCGGTGGCGCTGCTGCTGCCGACCACCATCGCGACAATGACTCCTACATCTGCTACACCGGCAACTTTGAGTCCGACTACCTAGAAGCTTGCAAAAGGCTCTCATGTCCACCGATGCGTATCCTCAAAATCGCTTCCCAAAATGCATGGGCAAACTCCCCTTCCTCCTCATTCGACCAACTCAATCCACACCTTCCAGCCCCTGCATTTGCAACCAGCCTTTCACCCATGAGCAGCCCAAAACATGCACACCACGCGCGTGGCGGAGGCGGAATATCTGCCGACGCATTCCAGCAGCAACACCATTCCTCCTCGTCCTTGATGCCTCCTGGCCAACCCAAATCACTCGGCTCTTGGAAAGGCTCTGTTCGTGATTTGAGATCACACCATTTGTCGTCCATGGCCAACCTCAACGTTGCTGCTGGATCGGGAAGAAGAGAGAGCGTGACGACTGGAGTACCACAGAAGCAACTATCTTCGCTCAATGGTGGGAAAGATGAACACGGTGGCTCAGAAGGTCGAGAACGAGATCGGGATAGGAGGAACACGTTTGCCGCCAATAAGGGCGACACGCACTCGTCTTTGGCATCGATCTCTGCAGCGACGGTGGTGCCGGTGATCGGTGAATCTGGTGATTCTCCGTCAGCTTCAACGGTGCTTGCTGGTGATAATGTCACTATTATTGAATCGGCGCCGTCTTCGGACACTATGGCAAATACGGCTATTACTACTCGACCACAGACTCGAGCTGCACCTCCTCCTAGCAGATACAGGTTTACACCTACGATTACTCTGGAGGTTACGGGAGGTACTGGAGGCGGAGCGACCGGTATCGGTGGAGTCGATGGATCTTCTTCTAGTTCGGCGGCTTCGGCTAAAGGAGATGGGGAAAGTGGGGGTGGAGGTGGTGCGGGTAATGCTGCCGCCGACGATGATCAAACAGGTGGAGCTGGGGTAGGG
>JADGJF010000086.1:0-38043 GCA_027596845.1 Quaeritorhiza haematococci | reverse complement strand
AAGAACAAAGCATGAGGTGGTCTTGTTGGGCTATTCCGTCTTGTGCATTAATATGTTTGAAAATCTCTATTTACCATTACAATCTACTCCAGTATTCTTTATTTATTTATATTTTTGTTTTATTCAAATTTGAGCAAAATAAACCGGATATGGAAAATAGGAAATTGTCGCATTTCTTTTAAATTTTCTGTCATGGATGTTGGCAGATGTTGAGGCGGCGGAATGCAAGAACAGGCTTGAGAATATACTCGAATTCCTTTATATAAGTCTCAGAACGTATAACTTCCCGGACGCACTTTCCGACCGCCTTCATCACTACATGTAAAGTTTGTTCTCCCCCTCTTTGCCATATCCTAAGCATTATCATAATTATTCAATTATGCTGATAATCACAACCGGAAAAGGAGCGTCCATATCACGAGCCGAAGGTTTTGCAGGCGTAGACCTGTCGCGGCGGGCGTCGCGCTTTTGGTTTTGGGCGTTTGCTACAGCAGTTCAGTCATCATCCATGTAACTCACGTTCTGCCAAAAAATTGGGGAAAAGAAAACACAATGTACCATCAATCACCAATGCAACTGACGAAAACACATCACCAGGGATGAGATGCGAGCGCGAATTCAAAGAATCAATCGTTACTCAACTTATCAGCTTCGAAAAGCCACATGGTGGAAATGGTTTATAAAATTTCCGTGTCCGGTTTTCTTCCACAGCACCTCGCCACAGGAGCGTCACGAATCGTAACGTGTATCCGCAACTTTTGGCAGGTCTCCTGAAGAACCTCCTGAATACGGGGTTTGAAAGTCTTCCACTCAACTGCACGCAAATCGGTCTCCGAAAGATAAATATCCTCAATCAATGGCTTCGTCTCATGCAAACCTGAAAGGATGTCAAAACGTTTGAGCCCTTCCCTTATCTGTTCGCAAAAATCGGAGCCTGGCATCACCTCCCACGTCCCGTCGGGAGGAGTACAGAAGTCAAAGGATACCGGTTTTGGAAGGTTGCCGCGGGCTATCCACGACACAAGGTCCTGGATCGAATCCTGCTCAGGGAGAGGGAGCCACACCTTCTTCAAGTTGACTGGAGGTGGTGGAAGTGTACCGGCCTTCATCGCCTTCCAGAATGTAGTGTACTGCTCACTCTCACCACCTGCCGCAATGATAGAGAGTTGCTCGAGTTTCTCGTTTCGACCAGCAAAGATTTCCGGATAATCAGACCTTTCGTAGTGATCTTCTGTAGTGATCGTGAGGCTTTTGAGGCTTCCGAATCCCAACCGGAGGATCTCTGCCACATGATCATTCACCGCATTGTGAACGTGGAGTTTTGAGGCTGTTCGGACGACGCCGAAGGTCTGGGTGGCCATCATGGCGATCGTCTCTCTCTGCAAACTTGGATCAAACGATTCTTCTAAGAACTGGACTGTCAGCTTCGAAAGAGGCATCTTGATCATTTTCGGAAGAGCAGCGACGAATTCCTGTGAGGAGATCCAAGCCAAGTGCCAATTCTCGCTGTCATCGTCAAGAAAATCAGAATCCACCAGGAGCCCCGAATCATGCAAATGCAAATGCAAGTCCATAATTTCGTAAATCTCGACGTGTGTTTTCTCCGCCAGTTCCCCCAAGTCGTGTAGTCCGTGGAATCTAGTTTCCGCTCCAACATAGTCATATGGCGAAAACAGGATGGAGGAGTTGAATCGAACATAACGCAGGGTGGCCAATCTCCCCAACAATCTCCTCAACTCGGCACGAATTCAATGTCGAGTTCATTCAAATTTGGGAAGAGATCCAAAACAGCTGTCACGGAAAGTCTTTCGTCGAATTCATCCATGTCATAGTACTCCTCATCATCTGGTCCGAGAACCCACCCGACATTGATCCTCTCGATATGAGGCCACCCCTCCACGAGATCACGTAAGCAGTAAAGGCGCATATCCGGTGGCAGATGCACACGCTTCAACGTCCGCGGAAGCACCGATACAAAATCAAACCGCGGGTTGGTCAACCACTTCCGCACCAGCGGGTGCTGTTCCCCGTCTGGTGATTCTGACTCATCCAGAAAGCACAGAGACGTCATGTTGGTACACGCACGAAGGAAAGAGCAAGATTTTCGGACGATACCACGTTCGTAGGAACTGAGTTTAAGATCGTGTTTCTCGTCCGCTTCGCCCTCCGAGAGCTGCTTCTCTTCCTCCTCTTCCGGGAACGACCCTTTGTCCGTGACATCTGTGTCCTCCCACTCGTCGCACGATATAATCACCTCTTCCACACATGTTGCATAACGTGCTGGGGGTAGCTCGGGGTAGTCGGGTGGACGTTGATAGATGCGTTTGTCCAGCACGACGCTCTTGTAGATGATGCTGGACGCAATGGATGACAAGGTAGGTAAGGATCTCTTCGAGGATTTCAGGTGGAAGGGCTGGAAAAGAGGGTTGGAGTGTCGATAGACCGTGGTTTCCTGCTGAAGCTGTGAGCGATGCTGACATGCTGGTGGTCCCAAGAAAGCAGTTACCTAAATCTGAGCTCCGACAGTTTTCAACCAGACTTCAACCAGACGAAACTGTTGCACGTTGGTTGTCGATGCGGCTGTAAATTTATGTAATTAGGTATCATAAACAAAGGAGGAAGGTTATTGTACTTGTGCTTTTTGCAGCAATCGCGCTCCTTTCTTGTTCAGCGCCTCTATATGGGATAAGCCGTACAAACTGCATCAGTAAGCAAAAACATAAACTTTTAAGGAACCACATCACTACAAGAAACCGACGAGAACGAAAGGCAAGCTTTGAGAAAAGAGGGACAAGACCAATTCAATAACGAGCACCATCACAACATCTCATCTGATTGTGACTGCATGATTCTATGACGACATGGATCCCAAACTTCTGACAAAATTCACATACAAGCCTCTGCAGGTCTTCAAAAAAAGTCGAAGAATCCGCAGACAAAGTAATCCAGGAAAGCGTGAATTGTTCAAGTTGCGGGTTCGTCGAACGCAATGTCAACAGTGTCTCGAGTTGGGTGAATACTTTCTTCATGTACTTGAGCTTGCCGCTATCGGAGTCATCCGCCAACTCGGTGAAGGGAAGGAGGCTGAACTTGAACACTGTGATTCGTCGTATGTTCCCACGGTGTAGCCAGGAAATCAGATCCGCAACGGACTCTCCATCAGGAAAAGGGAGCCACACCTTCCCCAACTTGACAGGTGGTGGTGGAAGCGTGCCCACCTTCATCACCCGCCAGAATGGAGCGTACTGCCCCCTTCGAACGTCCACACAACTGCCATCCCTTTTGGTACTGATATCGAGCTCCTCGAGATTCTCATATCCACCCCCAAAGATTTCCATCAGCAAGTTGAGAAATCCATGCGGCCGCCCATGGTTTTCTGCCAAGATGTGAAGGTTTCTGAGGTTTGGAAACCGAAGGCGGAGGATCCGAGTCACATAATCGTCCGTCCCATCCGTGATCAAGAGACGCAAGGCCGTTCTCATGAAGGCAAAGTGTGGTTTGGCCAACATTGCGCTTTTCTCCCGCTCCGATTCAGTGAAGGCGAGGATCAGAGTTGAAACCGGCAACTTGATCATGCTTGGAAGGAGTCGACGGAATTTTTTCGACCGCATCCATGGCAAGTTACATAAATCCGAGTTCAGAAAAAAATCTTGATCATTGTCAATTTTCGACTCTGAAACAATCTGCACGGTGGTCCGCCCTGCCAGCTCGGCGACGAGGTCATGCAACCCCCTGTATGTTGTTTCTTCGTCGTCAATATCCTCATATGGATGAAGCAGTTCCTCAGCGTTATACCGGACACAGTGCAGGTTGGCGAGTCTCTCAAAAGCCATCTCAAAGTCCTCCACGTCCTCCAGAAAATCGATGTCGAGTTCGTTCAAATTTGGCACGAGATGCAGAACAGATAATAGGGTAACTCTTCTTTCCGATCTAGTAGCACCGTCAATCGAATCGTCATCGTCATCGTCGTCGTCATCTTGGGGAGGAAAATAACCAGCGTTGATTCTCGCAAGTTGGGGGCACCGGCTTACGAGATCTTTCAAACACCAAGTCGGCATAGCTTGCGGCGTACGTATGCGAGTCAATGTTGGAGACAGAATCGACACGAAGTTGAACCGAGGGTTCCCGAACCATCTTGTCAGCAGCGGATGCTCCCGTGCGAGTTCGGAAAATTCATAGAAACAGAGGGAGCTCAAATTCGTGCAGGCACGAAGAAAAGAACATGATCTGCGGATGACGAGACGTTCGTAGGCGTCGAATTCAAGATTGTTCTCCTGGTCCCCCTCCGCTTCCGGAAACTGCAGCTCATCACCTGCGAATGAGCTTTGGGCTCCAGAGAACCTCCATTCATCGGTTATGACCACCTCACGAACAAAACCAGCGTACCGTGCCGGGGGAAGCTCAGGATAGTCGCGTGGACGTCGATAAATGCGGTTATCAAGAACGACGGTGTGGTAGATTATGCTTGAGGCAAGCAGAGACAAGGCGCCACGACGACGGGTATGTGTTAGCTTGACGACGTCCTTTTTTTCAAGGCAGTCGAGAATCTTTTGGAGAATCTCTACTGGTAGGGACGTCAATGAAGGCTGAGGTGGTGTCGGAATGACAGTCCCCGACACTACTGTTGTGGTTGTGGAAGGTGTCGACATGGTGGGAGGCGAGCAAACGACGATGTTTTTTGTTGGGGTTGTGCTTGTGTTCTTGCCTGTGTTACCCAATCCAAAGTCCGACACTGCCCAGACACCTGCCTCACACTGAACGAAAACCGCACATTCCCACTTATGTTGTCTGTAACGACATTCGGATTCAATAGCTCGTTGGATCATTTCCAGGTGGGCGTCGATTCCCTGCACATAGCTACACTTTGTCGGTCATTGCAAACCTCCGCATGTTGCGATGTCGTTTCGGTGACGCCCTGATCTCTCAATGAACCTTGCATTCTGAACATGTCCTTGTCATGGATATTCACGTCAGAGAAGATACCGGTATGCTTTTGCGTGGAAAATACCAGACTAGAGTGTAATATAGCAGGATTCTAAGCGGACGGACCTGTGAAGGGGAAGGCTGTGGAAAAATCTGGCTGAGTAAGTGGTTCATATTGCCTAAATGTTCACATTCACCGATGGTGTTTCCCACCCGATGGCCATTTTGAGGTGCTTCACATCCAACGAACGGCTGCTCCTGGGGAAACATAGTGATGTACTGGGGAGGAGAAGGATTTCGCTGAGGCCCACGTACAATGCGTGCTTCCTTGCCCTCACTAATTCTGGAACGTACGACTTGACTCACCGCCCTTGTACAATTGGAAACGCTGTGGAAAACCTTCCTTCGTTATGTAATCTCTTCCCGTCCTTCTCCACATCAAAAGGCGGCCATTGACTGCTGACCACTGTGATATCCAAACTATCCAAGGCGATAAACGTCAAAGCAATCAAACGCCCGTTGGCTTCCTCCTATGTCATGGAAATGTATGTATGCCGAGATAACGTCGAGCGGATGCCTGGAAAAAGGTGTGGTACCTCCGAGGGCGTGACAGGTGGGTGTGGTACCTCCGAGGGCGTGACAGGTGAAAGATATGAACGGGATCGTAAACATCATGATTTTATTGATGAGGAAAAGGCAACACCAAGAGTGTGGAACCTTGAATGGTATAATTAGCCGGCTGTGGGCAAGACGACACTCATTTGCAATGCGCCAAGGAACAAAAGCACACAAGACGCACGCAGTCATGATTGTATTGAAAATGATGAATCCACACTTTGAAGCGCCAGAGCTATGGGTATCGGTCAGACGTGCGCATGTGCATGCTTTTTCATTACTCTCACTGAGATTTAATCGGATTCACGAGTGCTGGAAGTAGTGTAAATATTTTCGGAGAGTGGTGCTCACCGTACGGGGACTTTAAAACACTAAAGACTCCATTGAGCGAGTGCGGTGTGCTACTACAACGACGGAAAGGTTGTTTACACAGCAATGGAAGAAATGGAATACAGCTTTGTACGAAAGACCGGCGGTACTTGATTGCGACAAAAGAAGGCGAAGATTGAAAACAGGCTACAAGGACAAATTTACAAATACGAGCTCACTCCTAACGAAAACTACAACATCCCGCGGTTTCCAACCCGTGGGGATACAGGTAACATTTTACTTGAACATGTACCCCAAACTTCTGGCAGAAACCTCGGACAAGCTCCGGAAGCGGTTCAAAAATTTTCCCTTTCGATAAAGCAGTGCAGGAAAGTGAGAATCGCTCTATCCGACGATTCCTCGCACGCAATGTTGACAGCACCTCAAGATGGTCAAAAACCTCTTTCATTTGCTTCAGATCACTATCATCGGAGTCATCCGCCACTAGGGAGAACGGAGGGAGGCTAAAGTCAATACTTTTGAGTGCTGTGATGTTCCCGCGGTGTATCCAGGAAATCAGGTCCGCAACCGACTCTTTTCTGGAAGGAAAAGGGAGCCATACATTCTTCAAGTTGACCAGTGGTGGTGGAAGTGTACCCGCCTTCATCGCCCCCCAGAATGCAGCATAGTGCTCGCTCCGTACGGTGGAGTACTTGTTGCCGGTGATACACAGCTGCTCGAGTTTCTCGTACTGACCCCCATGAGTAAATTTGGAAAGCCATGCAGCCGCTGATTTTCTTCTGAATCAGAAAGAAGGAGGAAATTTTTCAGGTTTGGAAACCTGAATCGGAGGATCCTAGTAACATATTCATCGTTCCCACCCAACACCACCATTTCCAACGCCGTTCTCATGAAGGCAAAGCTTGGTTCAGCGAACATTGCGATTTTCTCCTGCTGGGTTTTAGTGAAGCCGATGCTTAAACCTGAAACAGGCATTTTGATCATTCTCGGAAGAGCCGCAAGGAATGGCCGCGATTGCATCCAGGGAAAGCCACACATGTCCGAGTTCAGAAGAAATTCTGAGTAGATTTTGTCCGGATCCAACGTAATCTGCACCGTAGTCCTGCCTGCCAGTTCGGCCACCAATTCGCGATATCCCTCGTACGCCTGTTCCGAGTAAAGCAGTTGCCCGGCGTTAAACCTAACGCAGCGCAGGGAGGCCCATTACTCAAAAACCATCTCAAACTCCGATATATTGTTTACGAAATCGATGTCGAGTTCTTTCAAGTTTGGCACGAGATCCAGAGCAGAGGCCAGGCCCACTCTTTCGTCCGATCTGGTAGCATCATCGTTTGAGCTGTCCTTGGCGCCGTCGTTTGAAGTGTTGTCATCTTCGTCCGAGTTGTCCTCAGCACCGTCGTTTGAATCGTTGTCATCTTCGTCCAAGTTGTCCTCAGCACCGTTGTTTGATGAATGGTGATCATCGTCGTCCGAGTTGTCCTCCGCACCGTCGGCTGAATGATCGTCGTCGTCGTCATCGTCGTCATCACTCTCGGGAGAATACCAACCAGCGTTTATTCTCTCAAGTTGGGGGCACCCGTTTACAAGAGCTTGGAGACAACGAATTGGCATAGCTTCACTAGTAAGTACACAAGTCAAAGTTGGAGGAAGACACGAAACGAAGTTGGAGGAAGACACGAAACGAAGTTGAATCGAGGATTTCTGAACCAACGCCTCAATAGCGGATGCTCCAAATTCTCAGGGTCGACGCTGAAATAGAGGGAGCTCATATTCGTGCAGGCACGAAGGGAGTTACTGAAACTGTATATGGAAAGTTTGGTTGACCGATTGGGTTCTGTGTCGATTCTGAGCTGAATTATCTCTTGATTTCTCAGACACCCAAACTCACTAAGAGATAGACGTCCCTTGTATACGCGTTGTACAGGAGGAAGAACGGGAGGAAACTGTTTGGACGGCGATGCCTGTCCAAGAATTCACTCTGACCAAACTCTTCGTACCCACGAAGAAACGGGGCCGTCAAAACATTGAACAAGCTTTCCGGCATTGTCAGAACGCCCCCGAGTGCTGAAAATGGTGTAGATTTCTTCTGTTCGATGATTCTCAGAACATGAATACTTTCCCGAGCGCACAAAAAGGAAACCACGTTCTCTCTTGTGTGAAGTGAAGTTTGAACACTTTTGTACATTTGTGCATCGTTACATAAAATACAAAGTCCGAAAGACATACCGTCTCGCCGTCGCCGCAATCAATAAGTCAGTCTGTTTCCATATAATCCTACTCTCTCACCGCAGCGGGTGTGAAGAGGAGTGTTGGGGGTGTCCTGAAGTGCCCCGCCGCCTTCATTGGCTGACATTGAACAAATTACGTTTACTGCACCTTTGTGTTGTCTGTAATGACAGTGTAATCTGGTGATTTGGTGATTAGGCCTCGCCGGTGCCGTGCCTTGTTGTGAAAAGGAGTAGAATCCTTCCTCTTAGGTTGGTTGACTGGTTGGTGATTTGAGTGATTCCACTTTTGTAACCCGATCTTTCGCATCTATTCTGAACTGCATTGTTTTAGTTGAACACCCAAGATCATTTGTAGCATTCCGCCGATTCCCTTCGAATACGCTTTGTCTTCTCCTCGGTCATGGCACACTTTAGGAAGTTGTGTGTCGTTTCGGGGTCCTTCACAGCCCTCCGTTGTAAGGTCTTTTTACCACAAACGTTCAGCAAGAGACGTGCTTCCGTTCGAACAAGACCACCAACGTCGCCGTCCGTGTGCCAGGAATGCACTGCTCTGCAGCGGTCACTCAGAGAGAGGCGGAGAGAACCTGTGAAAAGTAAAGGGCAGGTACTAGACCGAATGTGGCTGAGCATTTTGATCACATTGCCCAAGTTCACCAGCGTGAATCGTGTTCCTCCATGGCGATGTGGCGTGCTCTCATCGGACTTGGTGAAAACGCCCACAAGAGCTGCATCAATACGTCGTTTCTCCTCGCAAACCATCGTAAGTACTTTGGACGAAAATCACGCAACTACTCAAGGTGCTGGGAGAGTCAAACGAAATTCCGAAGACGGCGACGAGTGCGACTCTGTGCCGGACCTCGAGGACGTCCATACGCACCCTTCTGCCACGCAATTGAGCTACAAAAAACTCCTGCCGGAACTCAAGGAAGTACAAGCCCAATACCCGAACCAGGTCTTGCTTGTCGATATGGGCGATATGTACGGCATCTTTGGGGACCTCCCGAGCCCCCACAACAGCTACCTCGAAGAAGTCGCCGATCTCCTGCGCTTAAGCATCTACGAAGAGGAAGTAGGCGAGGAAGAAGAGGGCGATGTGACGACGATCACCATGAGTGAGTTCCCAAAAACACAGCTTGGCGAGTACATAAAGATGCTAGTGAAAGATGGGAGATCGGTGGGGATAATACACCATATTGAGTTCGACGAAGATCAGGAGGGAGGGTACCTACCCGAAAGTCTGAAAAGAAAGGCGGTGGTTCACACTGTGACCCCTGGAACGACCCTCAACAGCTCGTGGATCAACCCGCTCGACAACAACTTTTTGTTGGCGGTCTTTGTGGACGAGTCATCCGACGAGTATTGTGAATTGCAAGGGCTAATAAGCCAGGTCGCGCAGCAGCAGCATGAAGAACAACAAGGCGACGATGATCACCCCCAAAGCCGGCACCGGCTAATGCATCGAACACGAGACCTTGCGAGCAGGATCAAAACGGGATTGGCATGGGCAGACATCGGCACGGGCGAACTCTTCGTCTCCGAGGTTCCTCTGTCGAAACTCAAATATGAGGCGTCGCGGATTCAACCGAAGGAAATTTTGGTGAGCGGAACCCAGGAGATGACCATCCATCATGTCTTTGATGAAAGCTTGGGTCCGCAAATATACGAAGAAGTGGAAGAAACCACTGAAGCCGATGACTCTGAAGAGAATGCGAGCACGTCCGAAAGAACATCATCCACCGCACTTGCAAACAGTGGCGCTACAAACGACGAATTGTATGATCAGGACGAAACGGTTCCGGCCCTTCGTTTGAAATCCTTCACATTCCGCGGACCCAGCATCTTTTCACCGGAATCCACCGACCAGCAATTCGCAAGATTGCTTCTAATTCACGAACCGGCCAGGGCCCTCACGACGATCATGACAGCAACCGCCAAGACCCCCAGCGACAACATTCCAAGCAAGCGAAGCGCCGCCGCCTCCACATCCAGAAGACGATCTCCGAAAACATCCGCTCCTTCTTTGACAGCCTCCCTCGACCACGCAAAAGTATTTGAAGGATTTACAGCCTTGCAAATTCGAGCCGGCGGTGCTCTTCTCAACTACCTTGTTGAGACGTTCCCGAATTCGCAGCCTGTTTTTCGAGAACCTATCAAGTTTACGTCGGATCAGTTTATGGCGCTTGATCGGGTTGCGCTCAGGAGTCTAAATGTTGTGAGTGGCGTTGTGAGTGGGCGGGCGGCTGTCACCGCAAGTATGGAGCAGGTTTTGGGGAAAGGGTCGCAGTATGGGAGTTTGCTTGGGATTGTCAACTTCACCGTTTCAACTCCGGGCACAAGACTTCTGGTCTCCAGATTGAGTAAGTGGGATATTCAAGATCGTTATCGGGCGCAAATTTAATTTTGAGGGTTCGAGACCGTTAGTAATTGTTGAGTATCTCATTTCCGGATGCCACAACATTAGAAACACCCTCTACATCCATTCCAGAAATCAATCGCCGACTCGACCTTACCGAATGCTTCCTTCACGACCCGTTCTTCCGTGAACAACTTCAAACCAACCTGTACGAATGTCGCGACATCGAACGCATTATCCAAAGAATCCACATCGTCCTCGGAGTTACCAAGGGAGCCAGCAAAATCCTGTTCTCAAAAAAGGGTAAAAAGGACCCCCGGGCAGTGCTTGCTTTGTCGAGTAACCTAGCGAATCTGGGTTACATCCCGCACACAGACGAGATGACGAGCATCAAAGACTTGACGGCGATGATCGAGAATGCAATTTGTATTGACTTGCAAAACGTTGTTGTCACCATCAAGGCGGTTCAAAAGATCAAAAAAGACATCTTGGGGTGGTTGGCCCGGTACGAACAAGCGTTTGAAAGAGGTGCCAAAACTGTATCTTCAACTACGACAACTCATCTTGCGTCAACACTTGGTGAAGCATCAGAAACTCAGGGCGATTTCAACATCGACACAAGCAGGGTTACACGGCGACATATTGAAGAGATGAACAAAGTGGTGGAAAGCCTCGAGCCGCCCGGATCTGACTTCGGGCGCATCGTTACTCGATGTGAAGTCATCATTGAGGCGCTAGGAGGAGCGAATAATGGTGCCTCAGCAACGACGGTGCTGGATGACATCTTCAAATCTGTGAACGATCCTGTAGCTATTCCGACCATCCGCGAGGAATACCCTGCATCTTCGTCTCAACAACCAGGATCCGATGCTGAGATAACAATCAAAGAAACCACGAAGAAGCGTCGGAGAAAGAAGGGGGCGAAAGGAAAAGAAGAAGATGTTGAAGCATCTGATGGGTCCAACCTCAGCGAGGCAGCACCGCAGGTGCCCGAATCTGAAGTTAAGCTCAAAAAGAAACGGAAAAAAAGGGCTCAAGTCGATGCAGAAGCGTCCGAGATTGTAAAAGTTGGAGAGGACGTTGGAGATGTGGTGGTTTCATCTTCCCAACATGGGTCGGGTGTGAAGGAGAAGACGGAGAAGACGGTAGATAGATATGCGTGGATGGCAAACGACCCAGTTTTGGACGCACTGAGGAAACGTAGGGATGCGTTGACGAAGGAGACTGAGGGGTTACGGTTAGCGCTACGGCGCAAGTATGGTTAGTGCGGTCTTCGTCCTTTCTCATACGAAACTTCCATGAGAACTATACGATTTATTCTGAATTGATCAAATTTGACTTACCCCACTTGTTCATTTCTTTCCTCTTCCCTCCTTCCCCACCTGAAAAGGCGTCCCCCTCAACCTTATCTCCGACGATATCCAAGGCGGAGTCCTCCACGTAGATGAGAAAAGTCTCGGACTCCTACGCCATCGCACGGACTCTAAAACGCTCACATCAAGAATGATAAAAAAGCTTTCTGAGGAGGATATTATCACTGTAGATCAGTACATGACGAATGATCCGGAGTTGCGGGAGCTCAAGAAACGGAGGGATAAGAAAAGGGGGTACAAGCTATATAAGCACAAGGTAAGAGGGTTGAGTGGTTGGTGAAGGCTTTCCAGGGGTAAATCCCGAGGTTTGCTACGACGTGTAAATTGTATATGCATCTCATGGGCTCGTCATTGATTGTTCTGCTTTTGCCATGGGCAGGAATGGACGGTTCTGGAACGCAAAGTTAGAGAATGCGAGGACAATATTCAAGATATGGAGATGTCGATTTTCAGAAATTCGTACAATGAGGTGATGGTCGTTTTCCTCTTTTTCAGTGCATTTTGGGGTTAATTTTAAGTGGGGATTCTCTCGGCGTAGCCATTAACAAAACGTAATGAACTGCAATGCAGATCACTGCGCAGACACTCAAACTCGTTCAAATGGCTGTTGCAATGTCGGAGCTGGACTTCTCTGTCTCGTCGGCATTAGTTGCTGATCATCGTCTGTATTCAAGGCCGATCATGGTCGAAGAGTGAGTTTGAGGAATGGGTTCGTGGCTTTGTGAAGTCGAATGAAGCACTAACCATACCACACTTGGAATCTTGCCGTTAGAAACGTGCACGATATCATAGGTATGGTTCAGCTTGCTTTTGAGGAGCCGAGTTCGCTTTTTTGATGGAAAAAGGTGTGTGAGGATGTCAATGAGATATTTTCTTGCTCCAAACAGGGGGTCGTCATCCCGTGGTGGAAGTTGCGCAGTCGCTCAGGTCAAAAGAGGTAGGCTGCTGCATTGTAGATCACCTATTGCCTGGTGGAGACTTATCGTTATCGTCATTTCAAGTATGTTGGAAACGACTGCTTCATAGGTGGCGACCAACGTTTGTGGTTGGTAACCGGTGTAAGTAGCCTAAATCCGTTGGATGTCACTTGTGACGAAACTCGACTTTCCATTGATTCGCAGATCTTTTCTGGTTCTCTCAGCCAAACATGGGAGGAAAAAGCACATTTCTGAGACAGTGGTATGTATGATAAATCCTCAAAGGGCTATGGCAATCGCAATTCCTTATGATTTCTTTCTTGATCGCCCAACATTGACTATTGTTTTCATACGAATGAAGTGGGCTGATCTCGATTATGGCACAAACGGGGCTCTTCGTACCGGCCACGGCGGCACGGTTGGGCCCTGTGGATCGTGTTTTGGCCCGTGTGGGTTCAGGCGATAGCTTGCTCGCCAATAAGTCGTCTTTTATGGTATGTATTTGGATTTGATGTTTTACTTCGCGGCACATTGCTGAAATCAATCAATGAAACTTATGTCGGAAGCTCGAGATGGAGGAAACCGCAAATATATTGAACAATGCGACGGAGAAAAGCTTTGTAAGTGAACAATGAGGTGGAAAGCGTATTTGGATTTTCTTGCTCTCTGCATTGAAGTTGCTGATTCTGATCACCTCTGTACTTGTCACAGGTAATTATGGACGAAGTCGGTCGGGGCACTTCAACATATGAGGGCATCTGCATTGCTTATGTCGTCCTTCGATACCTAGTCGAAGAAACCCGATGCCGAGGACTTTTCGCTACCCATTTTCTGGAGATTGTCAGGCGGATACATGATCCGCATTGTCACCCTAATCCGTTTCAATGCGTGGAAGATCCGGAACTGGGGAGTGAGAAGTTTGAATCACTGGCGTTCTGCAAGATGCCACATTACTTTGATGAGGTGAGAAGGGGGATTGAAAAGAGGGAGAATGGATGGCAAAGGATGGAAATTGAAACTTTTGCGGACTTTGTTGATGCCAGAACGGTGGTATAAAGTACCTGTACAAAGTCGAACCTGGGATTGCGGACGGATCCCACGGAATCGAAGTTGCTCGCACTGCCGGTAAAGCTTTTCATTCTTTCCTGTCTTTGATTTCATTTTCATTATTTTCAGGCTCGATAATTCCTTCTCTTCTTATGCTGTGCTTCATAGGTCTCCCCGACAGTGTCATTACATGGTCACGACATTTTTTCGAGAAGTATAAACATTTCCAGGGAGACTTTGCGGCTTTCCTGAGAGAAACCGAGGCCCCAGAAGATTTTGGGCTTTTTGCAGAATACCTCAAAGATAAGGAGGAATTTGAGGCATATCTCGCGTTGCGATGATTGCCAATTCATTTATCGCACATGCAGGAACAGTAAACCCGAGTAAACTTGGCTGTGTATTCTCTGAGAGTTGATTTGCAACCAGGTTTGTGTGTGACGAGTCTTGCGTGTGACGAGTCTTGCGAGGATCTTCTCAACCACAAACGATGCCCACAAAGAAGAAAAAGTCAAAGTCCACCACTGACGCCGTGGGCGATCGCGTGAACATTCCTGAAGATGCCAGCACACCCACTCCGAACCGTTATCCAGTACATCCCAACCGTGGTGTTTCCTCCAGTGATTTCGGACCACCCGCACCATCGCCAAAGCAAACTCAGCTCAAGATCCCCATTTTCAAAGTCGTAGATCCTTCCGAAGCCTCTTCCCTTTCCTCCTCCTCAAATTTCTTTGCCACCTCATCGAACACCATCCGTGATAATGCCCGTGGATCACCTTTCCGATCAGCTGCCGCAGCCTCACCATCGTCACCGTCATCACCTTCTGCCGCAGCAGCTTTGAGACAAAGCCAACAGGTGCAGGTACAGCAGCGGTCTCCGACTTCCAGGACGCTACAGAACCTTAAAGTGCTCATGTCTGTGTCTGACATGACCAAGTTTGGGTTCAGGACGGGGCACCCGATAGGATTGGAGGTTGTTGACAAAGAGGCAGTTGAGGACGTTGGGGTGGAGAGGTGGTGGAATGAGAGGTACGTGGGGCGTCAGGGGAGCGAGAGTCGAGTGAGGAAGGTAAGATGTTGTCTTTTGTGCTGGAATTATCCTTTAAGAGGAACCGTTTCTTCACCGGGATATGACCCCAAAGTTTGTTGGGAGATCGTGGAACATAAAGCGCTCCATTCTCTGGGGACGCTTTCCTGAGTTGCCGCAAGGTATTCTTATTTTGATCGTACTCTTTCTATCGATTGGGACGGGACGCGGTGAAAAAAACGTCCGTGATCAGGCTCGAAAGTGTTACGGTATTGCATGGCCTGCCAACAGTCTGACTTCAGGAGGTATCCTTTCTTTCCAATTCTTCAATTGCGTTTTTTGGTTTGGTGCATTTTGTTCGGGTTGGAAGGTGTGAAGGGCAACAAAGGTACTGTCCCTCGACTACTTGTTGGGCCAAAACATACGCTGTCGAGAGTGCTGGGAGCGTTGTTAGAAATCTTCGTGCATGCATAATGATTACTCTCCAGCTTTTGCTTCATTGGAAAGAGTAGCGCAATGAATGCCGAGGAGAATACAACTGGAGGGAGAAAGCTAGACTTGTGGTATCCAACAACCCTTTGTAGAGCGTGTTCATTTGTAATCATCTCTGTGAATATCCTGAACCACACATGCCCATTACATAAATGTTACAATACCTGAACAACAATTTTCTGATCATGGAAAACCTCTCCATCAATCCCGCCCCATGCAACGAAAAAAAAAACAAAACCAGCTCTCCAAATAAGTCCATTCCTACAACAAAATCTGTCGTTATCTGCCTCGACGATAGAGTGCCTATCATCATCACTACAACCCGATGAAGCCAACATTGCACCCGACAGTCCTCGTTCCGTCCACCGCCCCATCATAGATAAATACGTGGTTGCGACACCGTTGACTGAATTCGTTATTGAAGCCGACATCATCGCTTTGTACCCTGTGCAGTTTTCAGATGCGCATCTATCGAGTTTGGTTCAGGAGGGGGCAGAGCCGGTGGGAGATGGGATGGTCGCTGCTGCGGAAGATGCGCGGTTTGTGCAGGATGAAGCTTTTGGGGTGTATGCGAAGGAAGTCCTAGGTTGGTTTTTGACAGCTTTTTGTTCGTTTTTTTCCTTTGGCATCTTCCTTTCATTGGCATTAGTAATTAGGATCAGCAGGGTGAAGGTTTACCTCTTCAGAAGCGGAGTGTCTTACTTTATCTCTGTCTTGAATCATCCTTTTTTCCCGATGATTATGTATATAATCTTCTGGGACCATCGTACGTCTTCTTTTCCACCGGCCTTCCAACAGTGGACCTCCGTTACATCACCCCACTCTCCCTCGTCGAAATCACGTACCAAGGACTCCCGAGACACTTCCTGATTGTCGACATCAAAGCACCTCATCATCCTCAATTATCATCATCCACAACAACAAAATCGACGGCCCTCGACAAAATAAACACGGTGGAAAACATCACGGAGACTTTGGATAAGATGCAGATCGGCGGCAACGAAGGATTGAAGGAAAAGGCTGGCGGATTTGTCAGTGAAGGGGCTTTTGTGTATCAAGTGACCCGACGGAGTGCGTTGAAGTTTGTGGAGGACCTGGGAGAGGTTGGGGCACAAGTTGAGCAATGGCTGGCAGAGGTGAGTGGTCGGTGAGTGATTTTCCTCCTGCGTTTCAACTGGTGTCGCTTTTGATCTGATTGTTCCCTTTTGGTTTCGACATTAAATCGTTTTTAGATGCGTCCACCAAAAAGAGAGGTGATTCTCGATATTACGCACCAAGAGACAAAACTGAAAACCAAATCTGATGCAACCGCCTCGACGCAGCGGCAGGCGAGTTTTGGCAATCTGGTGGTTGGTGGTCTCGAGAGAGAGCTACAGAGTTTGCGCGAGTTGGTCGATATTGCGTTGAAGGAGCCTGAGCGGTTTACACGGTTCGGTAAGTGATGCTCTGTTTCGGAAGGATGAAGCGGCCATTTGCCAAATGTCAAGGACCTGAAGACTTTGGTGTTGATGTGTGATGGGCTCTTTCTTCTCTGTCTGATCTGCCTTCCACACTTGGAATACTGTTAGGACTACGCCCGCCTCGAGGCATACTTCTGTATGGTCCAACGGGGACGGGGAAAACATTGGTCGCTCGAGCGGTTGCGGAGGAGAGCGGTGCGCATGTGATTGCTGTGAACGCATCCGATATTCTGAGTCGAAACTATGGTGAATCAGAGGGCAAGGTACGCTTTGCAATCAGCTTTGTCGGTTTCGCGTCGGACGGCTTACATGTACCCAACTAAGTTCGTCCGCCGTTCTGCAAAACGCATGAGTAGCTTCGCGACATATTTCAAGAGGCCATCGACCGATCCCCCTCCATTATCTTCATAGATGAAGTCGACGCCATTTGTCCAAAGCGGGATGAGGTGAGATGGGTATTCTGTTTTGTGTCCTTTTTGATTCGATTTCATACGATATCGAAACCGAACGACTCCTCCTTATCATTCGACAACAGGTCGGTATGGAGGCTGAAAAGCGCGTGGTCGGCATGCTGTTGACCCTCATGGATGGCGCACCCTCGTCGTCAATATCTATGCCCACATCGGAAGGTACTGGTGGGACAGTGGGTGTAGATGCAGTCAAATATTCTTCGTCACGTTTTATCGTTTTGGCTGCCACGAATCGACCGGATTCGATTGATGAGGCTATGAGACGTCCGGGGAGGTTTGACCGGGAAATTGAAATAGGTATGGAAGATGACTTTTTCTCCCGCTCGAGCTATACATACCATTGTGGCTCATTGTCCTGTTTGAATTTCTTTAGGGATCCCGACGGTAAAAGGACGACTTGATATACTCAAGGCGCTTCTATTAAAGACTCCCCACACTCTCACCAACGCGGAACTCAATCATTTGGCCAGTACCACCCATGGATACGTCGGTGCGGATCTGAGTGCCGTTGTCCGCGAGGCAGGAGTTCGTGCGATCCGAAGGGTTGTGGATACGAAGACGAAGAATGCTGGAGCAGATGAAGGTATGTGACTTAGTGATGATGTTCGAACCTTTGGGATATGTTTTGCGACTTCGTCACCTCACCGACCTCACACGGTTATTTTCTCTGACGTATGCCGAATGTGCTGGTAGACCCATACAAAGATCTCCACATTACTTGTGAGGATATGCAGCTTGCTGTTGGACAAGTGCGTCCCAGTGCAATGCGCGAGGTGAGTTTTGCTCAGAAGTAAAATGTCCTTTCTTTTCGTTATAACGTTGACATCCTCGACTTTTTGATTTAATAGATTATGTTGGAAGTTCCGAAAGTGCGTTGGTTGGACATTGGAGGTCAAGAGGAGGTGAAGCAGAGGCTGAAGGAAGCCATTGAGTGGCCCTTGAAGGTGAGACTCTGCGTGAAAGATAAGTGATTGACTGACGACATGGGCACTAACATTAAATGATTCTTCTAGCATCCCGAGTCATTCCTGCGTTACGGAATTCATCCGCCAAAGGGTATTCTTCTATACGGACCACCGGGTTGCTCAAAAACTCTGATGGCGAAGGCTTTGGCGACAGAAGGGGGTCTTAATTTTATCGCCGTGAAGGGACCAGAAGTAAGGGCCCATGTCACTTTGTCTGCAAGAGATGGGCGGGAAATGAAACTCACAACTTTGTCTAATCGCTTGAATCAAAAAGCTCTTCAGCAAGTATGTGGGTGAATCAGAAAAGGCATTGCGAGAAGTATTTCGGAAAGCACGGGCAGCAGCTCCGTCGATTGTGTTCTTTGTAAGTCTTAGAATATTGGTTGCCTTTTACCTGGAATCATGAACCGTTCCGGGGCAGGCCGTCGTTTACAGTCTGATCTGAGTTTACTCACACACAATCGTTCTTAGGACGAAATCGATGCAATAGCAGTTCGCCGTGGTGGAGGCAGTGATGGATCCGTGTCTGTGGGTGATCGGGTTTTGTCACAAATTCTTTCTGAACTCGACGGAATCGAAGCCTTGGTGAATGTCACGATTGTCGCCGCAACAAATCGACCCGACATCCTGGTACGTGAACTGGAACGACCTGACGCAGCCAATATACATACCCATGGAGTCTAACTATTTGGGATCTTGAAACTGTAGGATTCCGCCTTGCTGAGACCTGGTCGGATTGATCGAATATTATACGTTGGACCACCTGACTTCGAATCGCGAAAGTCGATTTTAAAAATTCGAACCAGTCGAATGACATGTTCTGAGGATGTGGACATTTCAGAAATTGCTGAGAAGGTTGGTCATTTGGTTGTATTTATTAAATTTTGCCGTTTCATTTACAATACATCCTTTGCTGACACGTCAATCTACCGATGAAGACGGAAGGTTTTTCCGGCGCTGAAGTTGTCTCAGTTTGCCAAGAAGCAGCTTTACGAGCAATGGAGGAGGACTTGCAGGCCAAGGAAGTATGTAGACGTTCTCGCTGTTTCTTATTATCTTGCAGTGCCCAAAGGAACTAACCAATCCAACATTTCGTATCTCAGGTTTGTCAAAGGCATTTTTTGGCAGCAGCGGCGCGTGTGATTCCGCGGATTACGGAGAGCATGATAACATATTATGAAGACTTTCGCCAACGATCTGGTTTACGAAAGCTTTGAGACCTAGTGAATAAAGTCGCCAAATGTTGAGAAAAACGAGAATGACATGTGCAAGTCTCACCCAAGTCGTGGCCTGGACCAAAAAGGAAAGTCCATAGGTAGTACAGGTGGCTTAGCGGCAGGAAACGAGATAGTTCACCATTCGACGGCAACGGTCGCCGCCACCACCACTTTTGTACCAACCCCCACCGCCTGTTTTTTGGTCAGAGGCGGTCGTGAAAGGACCCGTGTTCTTGGTTCCAGTGGACACCGTTCGACGTGGGCGTCTCAACACCAGTCACTATACACGACATCAAAAGTGAATCATAAGCCTTTTCCTCGTTCACAATGCCTGTTGACGCAACCTTCCATCAGAACGGCAAGTCCGTACTATACGCGGTGTTGGGTGCGATCAAGGAGTTCCATCCTTATATGGATGTGCCCTCCATGGCCATCAACTTCACCTTCAATCAAGACGGCGTGGACGTTCGGTTCTGTGCAAGCCCCAAGGACGATCGTGTTATTGTTTTCCTACATCTCTTCTCAATTTCCGGGGCGGCGACCGAGAATCTCCAGACCCGAAGGGAAAGCGTGGACATTTGGAGCGATGCTGGGAGTGAGGCATCGGGTGCTCTTCCCGTGCCTTTGCCGGGTGACCTTTTGCCAGTAGCGGACCGTACTTTGAGCATGTTGAACGGAGGGGTGCTGCCGAAAGGCAGTGCGTTCTCTCAGTACGATTGCGGGATGGAGCCGGTGGTGGTTGGTATCGATCCAGGAAGCGTGATGGATCAGTTGGCGTTGATCGACGACGACAAAATAAGCTTCATGGCAGAAGAGGACGACAACGGGCGTGTTCAAATCTATGAACTTTACTTCGAAAGCACAGGTATGGTGCTGGGTAAGCCACGTGCCCTTGAGGGTATAACTTCAGGCATCAGGACCCCAGGACTGCCTGCATACACACTAACCACCTGATTTTGCGTTCCTTCGCAAACATCCCTGATTCTAGATACAATGAAGAAATGTCTCTACGAAATCGATTCGGCGGTTCATCCTGACAGGGTGGGATCTATTCCCGACATTAAATATCAAGCCGTCTGTCAAATTGCATCACATGAGTTTCGCCGCATCGTTCGTGCTTTGCATGAAGTCAGCGACAAAGGTATTCGTGGGGACATGAGTAATCCCGATATTTCAACAGCCAATTCTTTGACTAACATTTAATTGACTCGCTGTCCAGTTACTGTAACTGTAAAAAAGAACTCAATCGTGTTCTGTTCGAGTGGAGGTGATAACATGGTTCAAATAGGGCTGGTGCAGAAAACACAAACTGAGACGGTAAGCTGTGATCATATATCGAAGCACATTACACCCTTCGTCGCTCCTTTGGTGAATTCTATTCTCAACTTGGCCACACACATGGGCTGTCAGGTACCTCGTTTGAAAATTCTCAAATATGAAGCTCCCATTGAGCACACCTTCGACACAGCTCAACTGAAGAAGTTCACAGCCGCCACCTCCCTGAGTCCGATCGTCACACTGTACTTCACACAAGGTCGACAACCAATGAAGGTCTCCTACCCCGTCATGGCCGAGTTTGCCGAAGATGGTTCTGTCAATCTCGCCAATATGTCGGCACCTGCACCTCCATCATCTTCCGAACTTATGTCACCATCATTGCGGCCGACTACCCCCTCCTCAGCCCCTTCAAGCCCAGGACATTCAATGTCCTTGTCGCCTCCACCCGGATTCCCTCCCTTGAATGGAGCACGGAGTGGGGAAAGACAAGTCAAGTGCCTCGGATATGTCCACTATTATTTGCTTCCGGAACCCGCAAAGTAGAGTTGCTGACACACACATTACCCCTGATTCTCTGTGAGCATTTTTTCTTGTACCATATTTGTAAGCGAATACGATTTTGGTATGTTTTTGATCGGAACAATGCACAATGAGATTTTCGATTGGAGGAGTGAGTAACGATGTCGGCCGTTCCGTTGACGTCGTCCAAAAGCATACCTCTTCCGTTCTAATCTGGCCGTCTGGGATGAGAAGGGTTTTCAGTTAGCGGTATATGAACTGAATCCTGCGATAGATGCGATTGGATCAGCCAATCTCACATGCTTCACCAACTATCTGAAGCTTTTCACGTTTTTCCTTCAGAAACCCCAATCTTGAACTCTTCGATCAAACCCTACACTTTTACTTACCAATGGACGGCGAACTTGGAAGTTCAGATGTCCCCCTTGGCTTTTTTGGAGAAGTCGCTCAAACCGTCGCAATCGCAGTATCCTCAGTGCATGCCTCGAGAAAGAATTCGACGACGGCGATTGATGGGAAATCGTCTGAAAATGGTTGGTTTTGTATGCTTTCCTGTTCTCCCTCCGTCCGCGCTCGATGAACGCCATTGATTTTATTTCTTCCGTTCAATGATGGAATTTTCCAAACATCGTCCACCTTTCGCTGAACATTTTCCGCCGTCTGTCATTCCTGATGTCTCCCCGAATCTTTCCCGAAATACATCACAGTCCTTGAATCCCAAATACCCCTCCAACTCTCCGAATCAAAGTCAAAAGACACCAACCCCCTCTTCACCACCCAATCCTTCATCTCAGAACACCAAGATCCCTCACCCGCCGCACAATACCCAGCATACACCGACATCATCAACGCACCAACAACCGTTTCAACCGCCTCCACCAAAGCAACCTTTTATGAGCTCGTAGTTGAGGCTGTAAAAGAAATTGATGGCGGAGAAGAGGAGCAGGAGGAGGACGGGAAGAAGAAGAAGCAGAAACCCAAGATCCCGACAGAAGCGGATATTGCGACGGCTGATGCGAATTTGTTGTTGAGTTTGGAGGTGGCGGCGAGTAGAGTGAATATGGGCGATGTGGGGAGGCCGGAGTTTGCACAGGTGGATGAGGGGAAGGAGGGGACTGATGGGGCAGGTAAAGTCAAGAAACTTCCCTTGCTTTTCCTTCTGGGATGTTACCATCATCTTATTCCTCTAACTCGAGAAACTTAATGCCCCCAGTCGCCCAAGCGAACGAACCCGTCCCTGCAACCACAACAACCGCCCCCACCACCCAAGGCAACCTCATCCAATCACAACCCCCCATAGACTTACCCCCCCGTTCACGAACAACCTCCAGAATGCGAACACGCACTCTCTCCAACACTATGCGCCCACCACCCACCGTCGCCGGCGTGCCCCCGCCACTCCTCAGCAGATCCTCATCCTTCACGGCCAAAAATGCGCCGGCTTCGTTTCTTGTGAAGATGCAACAGTTAAAGACGTTGCATGAGCAAATTTTGGGGGCGATTGATGTGTTTTGTGATGAGACGTATCGGGGATATGCAGGTGATGATTTAAGCGAGCATGGGGTGTGTCGAGGGAGAAGAGGGGGGACCGTATTGAATGGAGTGAAAAAGTATTTTGAGTCTTCTTCTCCCCTCAGTCGAAATTCGCTCAAGCTTCGTTTTTTCCTTTCTATGATGTTTTACTTTCCACATGACGCAAACAGAACGCGAAAAAACCCTTACAATGCAGTATTTCCAAAAAGTTGATGTCGCGGAACAAATTACGCGCAGAACGGTGATGGCTGAACTCACAAAGGTTGGTTTACTTAGAAGCGTTCCTAACCCCATCGGCTCTGAGTAAGAGTTCTCGATTTCAACTACAAAGTAATAACTGAATCACATCCGATACCGTGAATAGAACCCAACACGAACACAGCGCACGGACCATACCGCATGCGACAGTCAGATCAACAGCCTTGTCCGCGAGCTTGCCGTAATTCGTGAAGAAACCGCAAAAATTGTTGTCAATAACACACAGGTATGCACCATCACTCCTCTGCCCTCTCTCGTTTCATCTCCACCGAAATAACCCCATCGTCACCACGCATCCCGCCACCAATATCCAAGCAGCTCACTCAATCATTATCCGACCTCAAAATTCTGCACTCAACAACATCTGAAGAGTACCAACTCCTCGTGAAAGATGTAGCACAACTCCGACTGAAAAATCGCGCTTTAAGGGCGAAACTGAGAGAGGTAAGCTGCAAGAAGAAGGACGCGATGGAGGTGAATAATATTGAGGAGGGAGATGGTTTGACGAGTAGTGAGGATGAAGGAGAATGGGAGAGCTGGTGGTGAGTGGCCGTTTTCGCAGCTTCAAGTCGTTTGTGTTGCCGGTTCGTCGAGTCGCAATATTCGCCGACAATGACCTTGCTTGTCTCTTCCTTGCTATGATGCAGTCAGTCAACATCCTTTTCAAAAGTACCATGGAATCCATCTACATCTGGAGCAGATGGAATTCGAGGTGTTGACAAAACGGAAGCGGGCGCTCAAATTCCAGCAGCAGCTGAGAGCAACCGTGATCGCGATAATACCTGGGAAGATGTGAAACCTGAACTTGTGTCGGGCAAACGTGGCAGGAGAAATCGGTCGCCGACTTCCAATAATACAGGCGTAAGGTCAGTTACGTTTGCATGAACTGTTGCCTTGCCGATTTGGTCGCAAACTCTTTCCTCGAAAAGATGAAAATTATGTGGCTGAAAATGGTTATTCGAACCGCTTCGTTTCGTTTGTGGAATCATCATCTTGGCACGTCCAATGATAGGGTCAGTGGTTTCGAGGACCGACAAAGTATAAGGCCATGCATAGAGACAGGCTTAATGGAAGTGCTCAAAGTATGTCTCGAAACGACGTTGGAGGATTATCCACACGCAGTGAGCGGCGCATCCAATAAGTCGTCGCTCGATGCGCCTTCAAATACAAACGAGGTCATGGTGGAACACTTCATCCAGCACTTCATATCGTCTATGTTGTCCCAAAGAGATATGATTTCCGAAGCTCTCTCCTCAAGACAAAGACCGGAGAATCGTGCATCACACCAGGACACCTGCCTTCACCCGCACTGCTCACAACCTTCCTATCCCCAAGAATCCCCTGCGTATTCCAATCCCCCTCCACCCGCACCTCGTCATCAACATAAACCACCCCCACCAGAACCAGAACCCCGTGGTCATGAATTCCACGACATCCGAACATGGCTCGCCCTCGCAGAAGAACACTCCCGGTGGCGCAAGGTCGCATCCAAATACGATCGTGGAGGCACCCAGGGCAATTCGAAGTTGGGAGGGAAGCTCAATGCGAGACCTCAGAGTGCACCTGTTTCGCGGGGGAAAGCAGGGCCATATATAAGTAGGACGAATAGCGATATTAGCGATGTTGAGGCGGGGTCTAACTTAAAGGGGCCTAAAGAGGCTTGGAGTGTGGGGTGTGGAGTAGTGGGTGTTGGTGTTCGGCCAAAAACTGTCGCGGGGGGTGCGTTTGTGCGGAAAATGGCGTGAAGGGGGTGGTGCAGCAACATCACTTTGGTGTTGATGGTGCGAAAAGAGGCATTCAGTTTGGGGTGGCGGGGGAGGGAAGTACGGGTTTAGGGAGGCCCGTTTCTAAACCTCCACGACCATCATCTGCTCCCCAGTTTCCTCGAAGATGAGATCAAAGCGCGCCTGATTTCTGTCCATAGGAGTTACCCGACTACTGTGTTGGGTATAAGAAGCATGTAAAAGCATAGAAGGATGATGGCAAAATACACGAGTGGGGCATCCGAACGCTTCCGCAGGATGCCAACTGATGGTCGGCTGAAATACAAACTCGGCTTGAAGGAATGGACAATATAGTATGCGAACTCGTCAGAGGGGCTTGGCACGATTTGGACAAATGCATCACTTGTTCAAAGACCACTCTATTCTTCAAGACATACATTAATCTATCTAACTAAATGTCAACGATACTTAATTCAGTCCGTGCATATTAATGCATTAATATCATTAGATTCCTCAAGAAGTAGCGTTGAGCATGGTCCGGTATTTGGGGACGAAGAGTGTCTTGGATTTAATGTTCTTCGAGACCCAGTTTCCAAATGTACCGAACGGCAACTGATTGCATCATGGAATAGAGAAAGGTATTTTGTGAGAAGATGTCGAGAGCAGCTTCATATGCATATGCAACCAACCCTGTGATGTTTTCGCCCCGAAAAAGACATGCGAATGAGAAGTTGACGGCATTTACCTGCGCAACACCACCAGTCCGACCAATACTGATGAGCATAATCCCACCGCCCATGGGCTTGTATTCCGCCAACTTTGGTGTGGTACCAGCCTTCGCAGTAATCAACGTTGTAATGTTCTTGGCCGCAATCTCAGCTTCCTTCCCCGCCAAGAATGCAACAGTCTCATCCAAGTTGCTCACATCACCAACAACAAAGATGCGACTCGTGCTGTCCCCACCGGCGGCAATCTGAGTGGTTGTCTTCGTCTTGATGCGGCCCCGATCATCGACGAGGTCGCTCTGTTGGAGCCCTTCAACTTCTGAGAGCAAGGCAAGGATGGGATCAGAGTTGTACTTTCCGTTGCCGAGGGCGAAGATTTGCACGTCGGATGCGATTTCCTTCCCGGATTCGGTGGTGAGGGTTCGTGTTTCGAGGTGGTAGGCACCGGTGTCGGATTCGGGTCTGATGACTTTGTCGGATAGGATGACGTCGACTCCCAGCCTCTCCAATTCGGCTTTTGTTTTAGCTTTCGTTTTGGCACTAAGGGCAGTGTTGCTCAGAAGGTCGGCCCCGGAATTGACTAGAGGGCAGGGTGTAGTGGAGTAGGGTGAGACTTAGAAGTGACGCGAATGGCAGAACCCAATTTGAGGAGAACTCGTATACTGAAGTGACTTACCCAAAGTGACCTTCTTGTCGGGGAAATCGACCTTCACTTCACCAGCCAACTCAATACCGACGGCTATGTTCAGAAAACCGAAAACTTCATCAATTCACCATCCCAACGTCGAAGCTCACCCCTTCTTTCCCGTCTGCCCAACACACAACGCGACACATGAATACTCACAACCACCGCCAACAATAAGCACCGAGGAGGCCTTCTTGATAGCTTCGAGGATCTCTTTCTGTTCCTTTTTGCCCTCTTCCGCCTTCGCTGCACTCGATTTGATCGGGGAGCTGTAGGTACTGCCCGTGGCAAAAACGAGGTAGTCGAACTCGATGGTAGAGTCGTCGGTAAGTTTGACCTGAAGAAGCAAGTTTCGCGGGAGACAAGATTGAGCCCTTCGGTTGTGGGGGCTATATCGGGGACGAACCGACTAGTTTCACTGATAGAATCGTCAAAGGGGGAAATACCCTTCACTTACGTGCTTGGAGTGGACTTCCGTGACGATGCCTTGGACGATCTTCCTCTTATCGCTGCCGGCTCCTTTGAACATGTTTGTGTATGGAACCTGAAAGAACATAAACTGATCAGCACTCGGAAAGCAAAGACACGAATCTCTTCAGAAGAATCTCTTCAGAAGAAACGTGAAAACCCAACCACCCGTCCTTACCCAAACTTTCTCGATGTATGTCTCATCAACCAACGCCCGCAAAGCACCAATGTTAACAAACATCTGATCACGCTTGTCGACCACGGTTATTTCAACTTTGTCGCCGAGTTTATGAAGGGCCAATGCTGCAGTGACACCGGCGAAGGAACCACCGACGATGAGGACGCGAGGGACGGACATTGCTGTGTTCAGAGATAGTTGAGATCGGGCGGCCTTTATTCAGAGGGAACGTGTATGTTTTCCGATGGGGGTTGTAACTTGTTGTTGCCTCTTGGATGGGTTTTTTTGTAGGGATGAGAGGGACGCTGACAAATGAACTGATTTGTAAACCTTACAATTATTTGGGGGCTTTGAGAACTGTCTTCACATGTGCGACGCGATGTGATTTGACAAGAAAAGTTCATTTGATTTGGAACTCCGACCCAACATCCCAAACAGACCGGCAAACAGATGTTGCAGATGTCGATTAACGCCCTTATCAGTTCCCTTTTCTTGTACAGGTACGTATGAGAAAGAGTACAGGTATCTAATACACTACAACGGCAACAGGGAGAATGAACTCAACCCTTCGACTCGACCCTTAGCGCATTGATCTCCGCGAATTTCGAAGCCGCCGCTTGAAGAGGCCCTCGGGTCACGTCAGGGTTTGGGACAGAAACACACCGTCGTCGACAGTCCAAAATGATCAGACAAGTTTGTGAACGGCTGGCTATCCACTTTAAATTCCTCCACACGCGTGTCCATGACTTTCCACGCCGCTCCCACAGCTTCTGATGACTTGGGAAGAACATCCACGTTAGGGTCCTGTCGCGGTTCGTCGCCGTTTCCGTCTTGTTTGTCTCGAGCTGTATTTGGTGCGGTCAGCTCGTCAGTTGCTTTGTCGCCTTCGGCGACAAGGAAAATGTAATCGATACTCTTGGAATCAGACGGTTGAGATCCTTGATGTATCGTTCCAGTCGTGATCGGATGCACCCCAAGGTCACGATATGGTATGTCGATGAACTTGAAATCTTTCTCTTCGCCTGCTCCATGATGTCCATGAATGAAAAGAAGTATCTTGGGTCAATCCTGTCGATGTTTTCCTCTCCACCCTCTTCCCACGAAACCGAAACCAACAGAACCACAATACCAACCTTGCAAAATATCCATCATCCGCAAATACTCCTCCCCATGCGACACGCCATCATCCTTCCCACCCCTCGAATCCACATTAAAGTCACCCATTGCGAACACAGGGTCAATCAATGAGCCATCCCCACCGTGTTTCATCAAGCATTCACGAATGAACCCGTGGAAAATGCGCAGTTGGTCGACACGAACACGGGCAGAGGGGGAATCTAGTGGAGTGGAATCGCCGTCGTAGGAAGCTTGAAGATGGGTCGTGAAGAGTTGGATATGTTGGTTGATTTGGGGAAGGTGGAGTTTGGCGTAGAGGATGCCCTTTGCGGCGAGCCTACACGACGTCGAGAAACAAATCGAAAACGATCAATTGGTTCAGGAACTCATCTCCTTGAAGTAAGTGCCAAACTCCCGGGATCAAGAGTAAAGCACATCCCCCCCTCCTCAATTCCAGCGACCCAACAGCCCACTTACCAGTCACTATGAACCCCCCTCCCAAACGTAACCTCCTCCCTCGCCACAACCGGGTACCTACTCAAAACCACCAAACCTGCATCCACACACCCTCTCCAAACCGGTTGCCTCTCCGCACACACACAATACTCATAACCTTCCTTCTTCGCCGCCTCAATCAATACATCTTGACGGTTAGAACCAGCAGCAAAGACTTCTTGAAAGGCTATGACGTCGTAATGCGGGAGTTGGGTTGTTATGAAATGGTGCAGGCGGGAGGACTTGTGGTCAAAGCCGATAAGGGGTGGACGAAGGAAGAAGTTGTAGGTTAGGAGGCGGATTTGGTGGGGTAGGGGGTGTGTGGGTGAGGTTGTGGGGTCCGCGGTGTTCGGGGCCGTTGGTTGAGAGGCAGTGGAGGTCATTTCTTGTCTTTCAACGTGAAGAAGTTCGCACTGGAGTGAGGAGTTCTATTCTTCCAAGGACATCAAATACCCCATCCTTTGCTCCTGTGGGAAAACTACCCTTGCGATGTTAAGTGTCTCCCAACCACCCTTCCTTCCCTCGCCTGACAGTGTGGAACCCGTCTTACAATCCTTGTTTACTCTCATTTTTCAAAATTCGCCCTCTACCAAAACAAAAATCATAACTTTACAAATCAAAGGAAACAAAGACCCAGGGGATCAGAAAATCGGTATCAGCACCACAACGGGTGTCCGCAATAAAGCCCTGAAACGAAAAACTGGATAGGGAAAGCGGATAAAATGGGGTTTCAAATAGATATCAGATATCTGACGAAGAAGGTGAGTGTGCGTTTGCGTTTTCGCCCCCGTTCTTCTCAAGAAAGAATGAAAATAATTGGCTTACAAATTATGGGAAAGCAGGACATAACACGGGAAAGAAACCCCAACGAATAGACATCAAGAGGGTGAAGTTCAAGAGATCATGGTTTCCTTTCAACAACGACGAAGGACCGTTGGGGGGATCACGGTGAAACTCTCGAGATATCACAGGATTCAAATGATTCAGTTACGAGGCACAGGTTCTGACGGGAGAGGTTTCGAATCAACAGGTATGGTTGGAGAAATCGGTGCTGAGATCGGTGCTGAAGCGGCAGGAAGAGGCATGGAAGTGTATATTGCGGGTGATGAAGGAGCAGGCATGCCGGTTGATCCGGGTAAGATAATCATTGAGTCTCGGATTTTGACGTATTCGTCAAAGCTGAGTTCGCCTCTTCGCACTCTTTCATCGAGTTCCTATTTTGATGAGGGAGGGTCAGACACAAAGCGTACTAAGACCCGACCCGGGATGTTAATATGAAGAACCAACCTGTAATGAATCGGAACGACTGGCGTAGGCTCCCGCTGATAAGGCATCCAACGGGTTGGCGAATTCTGGGTGTTGTTTCCCTTGGTGATACTCGCTGGCCATTCCTTCCAGACAAACGATAGGGAATGCTCCGATCTGGGTAGTGGTGATGTTCATGCCTGCACATTCACAAAACAGTCCAGTCAGATAAAAAGACGAGTCAAGAACATCTACTCCAATGACAAGAACGTTTCGTAGGAGGAGTGAGGAAATCTGCGTTACCATGTGCCCATCCATCACTGTAGATGGTGGATATAGCAATGGTATCCCCGACTCGGAGTTCAATTTCATCGTTTTGCGCTGAAAAGGACATGAATGTGGAGCCACGCATTAGAAAAAAGGAGAAGGCGGAAGTTTGCAAATGTGAGCAAAGGGCGTAGGTTCCATTTACCTGGTTTGTACGGTTCAATTACAGTTCTGGTGTTAACAGTCCCACTGTAAGTAGGCGGCGGCGACTGCGCAACGTGCGGGGCCACAGTCAAATACGGGTTTGGTGCCGCAGCACCCACCGCCGTCATATTAGCTGCGGGAGCAGTTGCCGGTGTCAAAACCGGCGTTGGCGGGGCCGAGCTTTTGGATTCATCGCGTTTCTTTTGCCAGAACCAAAGAATCACCAGGGCGATCGCACCCAGCAAGACGATGATACCGACCACAATGCCAATGATCACGCCTGTGGACAAGCGACTGCCTTCTGAAGCTCCGCCACCGCCAGAACCACCGCCGGGTTGACCGTCGCCACCTAGACCGTTGTCACATTTGTTCTTGGACGGGTCGAGGGATGTGACAGGAGCGACCCATTGGTTGGAGCATAAATCAAAGAAGTAGAATTGAGCTCTATAAGAGGAGGGGAATTTTGGGACATTGTCAGTCTCAACGGCATTTTCAATCGAAGGAAAAGGGCACCGCAAGCGCGAGGGAAGGAAAGATACATACCTTCGGTCTGTCGGTTGGAAGTCATCCAAAGCATTGCTCCCACCACTGACAATCATGTACGTGCCCACAATGACCATCTGCGGGGCTTGTCTCGGGTTCGGAACATTAACCCCACCCGTCGAGTTCTGCGCAATCTGAATCCACTGCCACGACTGCCCCTTCGTCTCCAAAGCCCAAATCGCATTCGTATTCGAACCTCCCCCAACCCCAATCTGCGTTGGCGTTGTCTGCCCACCAAACACGTAGATCCTGCTTCCAAACCTGGCGCATGCGTGATTCGCTGTGAGTGGGGGTTGGACGTCACCCGTGATTGACGGGCGTGTCCAGTTGACCGTGGGTGATGAGACGTCGGCCATCCAAACGTCGTTGAGACGCGTGATGATACCGCCGGGTGGGGAAGTGAATCCGAAAAGAACCAAGAAGGATTGATCCGTCCATGGTACCATGCAGTGTGAAGCTCTTGGTGTTGGGACGCTGCTGGGGTCGGCAGCTCGAAGTGTTTGTGATGTTACGGATACGACGTCAATGGCTCCAACGCTTGTATCTTGTGGGTCCGTACATGCAGCCAAAGTCCCACAATCTGTTCTGTTCAGCAATCCACCTTTAAAAAGCAGTTGGAGTCGGAACATTAGAGATTGAGGAGATTGAAGAACCACACTCTTTTCCAAATATGCATTGGTTTCCCACCATAGAGGAACATCCTCCCAGCCAGGTTGACGGCGGATGAGAAGACACGGCCAAGATTGTATCCAGGTACTGTAAATGAACAGATAAGTATCAAATCCCGATCCAAAACCTGGAAGTTACGGCCCGACAGGGAACTCACCAAGACGTTCAATCCACGCGTTACTTCCAACATCATATATCGCGAAAGCGTCGTAAACGCGGGTATCATTGTTCGTTGTGTTTTGGAAGATGCCCCCTGTGTGTATGCAAAATGTCACCCATTAGCAAACTGGGCAAGGACACGTCCACTTGTAAACAACCGAACTCACCAGTGCAGAAAATGCGATTGTCGTTAAACACACAGGAGGCAGCATAGAGTGCCACACGGTTCGAGCCAATGGTTTGACTATCAAAGAGACGTGTTTTCATTTTCAAACGAAGGTTTCTTTGGTTAGATAATGAACTTGGAAGTAAACCTTGATCATCAGAACCGGACGAGAAAATATCCCAACCTAACATCGCGCGCCGACTCCGGACTGAAGTTATTGTATGGAACAAAGACCGCGCGTGATTTTCGGGCGAGGGAATCCTAAATCCACCACGGTGTTAATTATACAGCTTTTCACATAAATACAAAATTGAATGCCATATTCAGCAGCAAGCAAAACGCAAATGAACCAACCAAAGAGGCACCACCGATGAGGAACATTCCCTGTGGACTGAGAAGGGGTTCCGCATGGATCACCGGGTCCATTTGCCCAGATGTTTTTGCGGGCAACCACAACGCGACGAGGAGGAACAGCGCGGCCATCCAGGACGGCGCCGTTCGGAACAGCATTTTCGCTTTGGCAGGTTCACGGTCCTGTATACCAAATGTGAATGTCGTCGAAAAAACCAGAAAATCGATGCGAAAGGCGGAGGTGGTTTAGGAGGTAAATTTTTGGAACGGGTAAGAGGCAAAGGCGCCCGCAACAGGTAACTTTGGACCGTGGACGTGTCGTCGCACAAGCGCACAATTGTGTCCCAAGGACGAAGTGGGCAATGCCTCCACAGTTCGAATTCCGCTTTCACCTCCGACAACATCAAAGACGGGCACCATGAAGTGTACCGGGTGATGAAAAGAGCCAACCGCGACAGAAAGAAGACTTATATTTGTACCGACAACAAAAATAGCATCAGTTTCACATGAGGGGACATATCATGGACCTGCTCTCGAATACACACCCTCACATCAAAAATCAATGATGCTTTCTATTGAGCACTTCTAATCCATCTCCACCGATCCTGTCCGTCAGTCGCTCGTCTTCACGGGGGAACGCACGATGACCACCGATCAAGTGAGGAGATCTTCGAACACGTTCGCATCGTGATGGCGTCGCCATAGGCTCTCACAAAGCTGGTTGTTCATCAGTGTTCAAGGGGCCGTGAGCAATGTACATGTTGATCGTCCTCTCTCGTGTTTCGCCCTGCGAAGGCCGACGAGCACCCCATGTCGGCATGGGCCGATGAGCGTCTTCCATCCCGCGGTGAGGGGGCGTCGACATATTGGGGTTGTTCCCAACCGGCATCGGAGCTGGGTGGGCGCCGTTGACGTGCGACGGTACATGTCCGAGCGATTTTGGGTCGACAGACATCTTCGTGGTCGATTTTTTCGCTGCGAGGTGTTGTCGCAGAAGATTAAGAGGAATTTCGCAAAGCCAAAAACTGAAGTGTGTAGTATGTACCCATCGAAACAGTCCACGAGACTATTTGTAGGGTTTGTTGAGAGTCGAATCATGTGAAAGGGGTTGTTGAGAGTCGAATCATGTGAAGGGGTTGTTGAGTCATATATAGCACGCAAGTGATTGGCTCTGATGAATGAAGAGAATTTCGATTTCTGGAAGCACTCGTTCAACGCCTCCTAAAAAAGCCAAACCAAGATCTCGGTTCGGTTTTGGTCTGGGTGTTGTCTACGACCATAATCCTGTTGCTGGGAAGTCCATCACCTTTGTCGAACAAAAAATAGAAGAACCATATTTAGACGGTCGGTACATAATTCTGAATACATACTGAAAAAAAATATCCTCACCAGGAATATCGACAAAGATGAAATGCACTTTCCATGCATCACCGTAAGCAACCATCTCTGCCGTCACCACACCCTTCAGGGCGCCAGTTCCATAAACAGGAAACTGAATATCCATGAATCGAGTCGACCCACGCTCGCCGATCTGGTAGCTGTCAACAAACCAGTTTAATAAGGTTGAGTTTTTTTTTTAATGGACTGTTCGGGAATATTCTTTTACCTGATTGGTCTCCTGGTTCTTCGACTGGTCCATTCTGCTTCCAACTGATTTTTTACGGATCCGCCCAGTTCTCGTCGAACCTAGATACGTAAATGGTAAGTTTCCGGAATGTTCAACCTCTGATTGATTGCCCGTGACGTGATCTCAAAAATATCTGACACATACCTGATCATTGTTCTTGACCTCACTTATGATTTCGTCGTGGATAGCGTTGAGTTTCGCGCTGTCTATTGCTTCTATCCCTAAATAGTAAAACGCGCTGCGAAATAGAACAGCCATTTCGGCCGTCAAGTAAAGTTTCGACCAACTGACCGAACCGTTAAGCACGTGAAGTTTAATCTTACCTGCCGATCAGGAAGACACCTGAACATAGGAAAGCACGCGAGCGTCAGATGGGCAAACAAAAGCTGCGACAAACTCAGAAGGGAATTTACCTCCACAAATGATAATAAAGTATCCGCTGAGCTTCCCTGCCTGCACGACTGTAGAGATGCCGGGCAAAAGCAACCAAACCATCAGTAACAATAGTCAACGATATTTATAGAATCAAAAAGCAACCAGGTAGGAGTGGAACACGCACAAAGCACCATCTAAACCAACCTTTCTGCCCCCCCGTCAACTCCTTCCACGGAACACCCTCCGTATCAAAAAACTTCTTGATCTTCATTCCCAGAGTCATCTTCGCCGGCTCTTTCTCTGGGTCGGCTTTCTTGGCATTCAGCCCCTTAAAGCCTTTGAAGGCTTCCTGTGTACGGGCAGTTGTAGATGTCGAAAATACGCATTTTTCGGAGGCAATGCGACGGCATCCGGGCCTAACCGCCACGATTAATCGGCGACAGTTCGAGATCATCACTGCTATGACAACCGCGCGAAAAAGAAAGAAACCCCCAGTTGCTCTGTGCTACTGGCAAATACTGTATCACCCATCACCACAACACAATTCCATTCACACACAAGTCCAAAAGCAACTAAGATGCGACGAGTGTATGTGGTGATGGGTGTTGCCGGTTGCGGCAAATCCACGATCGCATCAAAACTGGCCGATGCTTTGCAAAATTCATCACCAGAAGGCTCTGGCAAGACTTCTGTGACTCTGCTCGACGGTGATGACTTTCATCCCCGATCCAACAAGAACAAAATGGCCGCTGGACAAGTAAGCATTTTGTGAAGCTCAACTGCATCATCAAAGGCAACCTCATGTGATGTTTAAATGGCCTTGGATGTTTATATCTCGCTTACGCTGGGTACCACACCTGTTCCCGCCATGCGTTCCTCCTGCTCCGAGAAGCCTTTGACTGACGAGGACCGGTGGCCGTGGTTGGAAACCCTCTGCGCTCTTATATGGTCCTCTTCTAGATCATCCACGCCAGATGATGCAGCCAATGAATTAGTAATCCTTGCCTGCTCTGCCTTGAAGCGCGCATACCGAGACGTTTTGCGTCGCAACCCGCACAACAGCACCAACGACCCACAAGTTGGTAAAGACAACAGTTCCAAAGCAAGCGACTCTCTTGGGGGTCCCCAAAGCGATCGCCGCATCACATTCATCTATTTACACGCGCCGAAGGAAGTGGTACTCAAAAGACTTGAAGACAGAGAGGGACACTACATGAAAGCGCAAATGCTCGACAGTCAGTTTGAAGCGTTGGAGGAACCTGATCCGCAGGTTGAGGAGGATGTTGTTTGGGTGTCCACGGTGGGATCGCCTGAGCAGGCTATGTTACAGTTGCAGAATGTAGTGAAGCTTTGAGGTGTGCAATGTCGCGCGTGTTTGCCCTTGAGTTGGACATCAGGTTGGACATGAAAGAAAACAAATAATGAATGGAATGCTTGCTCACACTGTGTTTTGGGAGTGTTCGTGGAGTTGGGTAAGGGGGCAGAATCCTGCGCAGAATCGGAAAGATTAGACGGACAAGGACATAACGACGAAACACGCACACGTGGCTTTTGTATGATCGTCTTCCGCGACCTTTTCGTCACCATGTGGGTGGTCGCCTGGGCCGTCGCGCGGTGTCTGTTGAGTGATGTGGTCACTCTTGAGGGCCAGCTTGAGGGCTCTTCCCCAGTCAGTAAAGTTCAACTTCTCTGGTGCACACTGCAGAAAACGCGTACCCCGCGCCGCCACCGTTCACCTTTTCAAAATGTATCTTTTCCTCAACACTGATAAGCGAGGAGGGAAACCCCATTCCAAAATTATCTTTACAAATATGCACATATCATTGAAAGACCTAAACAAACATTGCATTCCGACCTAAATAAACTGATGGTTGATTTCTTTAAAAAAAAAAAAAGATCATGCAGTGACAGGTATGCCGGTCATAGTAAAAAAATGACTTGAGACGTGGTTGTTGGGTGCGATGATGATGGTGTAGTGCGATTGGTTTTGCGTGTTGGGTGTGGGTGTGGGTGTGCGCGAAGTGAGTGTGATGGGCATTGTCGATTGGTCATTTGGTGCAGTGCAGCGCCTACGGTACAAGTCTGTTAGGGAGGTGATTGGCGACCCCCTTCACCCACTTTCATCTCTCAAATCCCAATCCAACTCCCCCAACCCCAAATCCATCCCCTTCCCCGCCTCAATCCCCATACTCATATTTATCGCCATCTGAATTTCCGCCAAATCAAAATCGAATATATCCTGCTCGTTCATGTTTGGCAGTGCTGATGACGATGAAGATGAAGATGACGATGACGTGCTCGCGCTTCCAGCGGTGGTGGTCATGGCTGAGGTCGTGGCAGTGGGATTTGTGAGAGGAGTAGTACTGTTTGTGGGTGCGCTTACGGTTGATGATGTGGGGGGTTTGGGTGCTGTCGTGGATGTAACGGTGGTTGTAGTAGTTGGGGCGGCGGTTGATGTGGTGCTGGTGGTGGTAGTTAGACCGGCAAAAGCATCCAACTCATCACCCATCCCCACCCACTGCGAATCATGGGGCCAATCCTTCCCAAAAGTATCCCAAAATCCACCCGTCCCGCCTGAACCAGCTCCACCAGCTCCACCCGCGACAATCCCGCCCCCAAACCCAAGCGCCGCGTCGCCCAAGCCAGCGTTCGGTGCTGAATGCAAGGGATGGTTAGATGGCATGAAGACAGGGAACTCTTGCCGAACAGCCGGGGCGCGTAGGAACTCGTCGAGACCAGACATCCATTGGGCACCCCATCCTGCACCTCCGACCGAGTTCCGGAGTCCTACATCTTGGGGTCCTGTTCCCGGGTTTGATGTTGCTGCATTGCCCCCAAGGATGTTAGGTAGCCCAGCAACCCCGGCCCCCAAGTTCGTAGTTGCCACAGGCGTTTGTTGAAGCGCAGCAGAAGGTCGAACATCCACCTTTGCAACCGCAGCAGCAGTAGCAGCAGCGATCCCCGCAAGAGCCGTCCGGCTCATAAGCGTAGCCTCCCGACTCAACTCCTCAATCCTCGTCTTGAACAGATTCTGGTCCTTAAACCACTCTGGGTTATTCTCCATGATCGCACCGGTACTAGCAGCTGCCGTGGAAGCCGATGTACTCGGCATACCTGCCGACTGCGCATCACCCACCGACGACGACGCCCCCGATATCCTCCCCAACTGCCCCAACAACCCCGTCCCAAATCCTAACCCCTTCCACCCCAACCTAGCCTTAACAAGCTGCCCCATCCTCCTCAACGTCCCAGCATACTCCCTCGCCGTCGGCCACACCTTTGCAGCATCATCCAGTGCCGGGATAACAAGTGCATTCAAGGGGTCTAAGCCTGCAAACCCAAACCCATGTAACCCACTTGACATCCACGTATCAGGCCCACCGACTGCTCCACCGAATCCACCCATCACGCCCGAGAATCCGAGCCCGTTGAGGTCGAAACCACCGCCACCACCCAACACTAAGGCGGGTGCGTATGTGGGGTCGGCGAGGAGGGCTACGGCGGCAGGCATAAGCAAGCACTGAATCATAGGTGTAGCTACCAACTCCGGCGGTGGCGGACTCGTTGCACTGAGGGGCGTCCATCCACGGTATATCCTCCTCAACACACGACACTGTCCCCTATACGCCGCCACAAGTATATCCGTCGAATTCACAAACCCGCCCGTCGAACTCGTCGAACTCGTCGGCGGTGCAGCACCCATACCCACACCCACACCCCCCGTATTCGCATCACTCGCACCATACGCAGTCGACATACGGAAGATCCTGTCCTTGCGTGGTGGGGGGGTGGGTGGGTTCTTCGTGCTTGATCCGACACCGAGTTTGGACATGAGGGTGTCGAAGGGGTCGAGGTCGGGGCCCCAGATATCTCCATCGAAGACGGACATGTCCATGGGGGTGGTGGTACTGTCGACTGTTGATCTTCGTGCTGAGGTGGGACCAGGTTGATGCACCTCCATCAATTTTGATCCTCCGACACCGACACCCGAACTCGACCCCGTCTGTCCCGCCTCCGCTCCAACCCCCGCACCCCCACCATTAG
>JADGJF010000085.1:0-38304 GCA_027596845.1 Quaeritorhiza haematococci | reverse complement strand
AGGATCTGCTGTGCAGTTTGCGTTTGGGAAGGGAGGGGGCTGTTCAGGCTACTTGGCCATGACCTCTCTAACCTCTCAACGGATAATCAATGCTTCCGCATGGGAACAAACCTTCACCGTTCCTATCACCGCAGATTCATCCGCGATGGCAAGCACACCGTCGCCCAACTCATGGACCTCGGCCGACAACTCCTTGGTCGCCGGCACGTCCTCCCAAGTGTCCTCCATACCCTCCACGAAGTTCAAGTAGAAGGCACATTTCCCGACGGCACAAAACTCGTGACGATCCACGAACCTATTGCGACGGAGGATGGGAACTTAGAGATGGCGCTTTATGGATCCTTTTTGCCGGTGCCGGGGGTGGACGCGTTTCCGGAGGTTGAGAGGAGTAGGGATGAAGATGCGCCAGGTAGGTTGGCACGGGGACTTTGGGGGGGCACGACAGGGGTGGCGGTGAAGTAGTTTTCTCACGAAAGAGGTTGAGGAAAGGGTGTCGACGATCGGATCCAGTGTTCCTTTGTTGCTGATGCACGATTTATCCTCATATCCATGGTCCCTTTAGGCGCCGTGGTCGTGAAGGAGGGCAAGATCACACTAAACGCCGGTCGACCGCGATATTTCCTCAAAGTGACAAACAACGGAGACCGTCCCGTGCAGGTACATTGCCATTTTGGATACTCAATCAACTGCAACTCCGGCCCACCCAACATCTAGTTGCCCCAATTTTTCGATGTGCTGCAATTGAAACGATGCTTTGTTTTGGCTAGGTCGGATCGCATTACCACTTCATTGAAACCAATGCCCAGCTTCGGTTTGATCGCGGAATCGCGTACGGGAGACGACTGGATATTCCAGCGGGTACGGCGGTCAGGTTTGAGCCAGGTATGCGGACTTGCCCTCCAATCACGTTGGGACCAGCGCTCCTCCATTTGAAGTGATAGTTTTGGTGCTGCTGAGAGATATTGCATCTGTTCCGCTCCTCCAACACACTCTCAACACGACAACTACAACTTCAAATGGTGGCATAAAATACGGCTTCCTTCATTGAGATTTGGTTTAATTTTAAGCATGGTATACCACGAACCTAACCATACTCTCGTCAACCTCTTTCTCTCATACGTCACAAGGCGAAACCAAAACCGTGACCCTAACCGACATTGCCGGCAATAAGATAATCTCTGGCGGCAATGCCCTCGCAAGCGGCCCCATCGACCACAGCCGTCTCCCTGACATCCTCGCCTCTCTTGCCGCCAAATCCTTCTCCCACGAGCCCCTTGACCTCTCCGTTTTTGGTTCCTCCACTCCCACCCCATACACAATGGACCGGCGTCGCTATGCTGATGCGTACGGACCTACTGTGGGGGATAAAGTCCGGTTGGGTGATTCGGTGTTGTGGATTGAAATTGAGAAGGATTACACGACGTATGGGGATGAAATAGTGTTTGGTGGTGGGAAGGTGATCAGGGAGGGGATGGGGCAAGCGACCGGGATATATGGGGAGGAGGCGTTGGATTTGGTTATCACGAATGCTGTGATTGTGGATTACACAGGAATCTACAAGGTAGGAGGGAACTGGGGCAATTGAAACAATTCGAACCACTCGATTTAGGAATGTTTGTGCTCTCGAGACTGTCTGTCTACGTTTGCGGGGAACGTAAACTCAAGATGATACACTATTTCCCCTTCCCACTCTTCCAGGCGGACATTGGTATCAAAAACGGGTACATCGCCGGGATCGGAAAAGCTGGGAACCCTGATGTCATGGCGAATGTAACTCCTGGCATGGTTGTTGGCGTTACGACCGAAGTCCTTGCCGGTGAAGGGCACATATTCACCGCCGGAGCACTGGACACGCATATACATTTCATTTGTCCCGGGATTTGTGATGAGGTTGGTGTAGGGTGTGGGCTTGCGAGAGGAAAGAATGGATAATGATTTCGTGCAGTCGTCCTGGGCGAGAGTCACCAGCTCTCCCACAGGAGACGAAAGGGGGGGGGGGGGCTTGAAAGATGAATAAGGTTTGCCAAGCTCTGTACTGTCAGGTGGTGGCACTCACCCTCAATTCCAACCACCCACAATGCTTTTCGGGCAGGCCCTCTCCAGCGGCATCACGACCCTCATTGGTGGCGGTACAGGTCCCAACACTGGAACCTGCGCAACAACATGCACACCCGGTCACCACCACATCCGAATGATGTACCATGCAACGGATGACATACCGCTTAACTTTGGGTTTACAGGGAAAGGGAACTGTTCGGCACCAGAGGGGTTAGAGGAACAGGTTCTGGCGGGGGCTGTGGGGTTGAAGGTATGTTCGTAATGCAAGTTGTTTCCGTAATGTAATAATCTGTGGGTGGGGTAACTGACTGAATTTCGGGTTTTCATGTTCGAACCAATTAGTTGCATGAGGATTGGGGAACGACTCCGGCGGCGATCGATACGTGTCTAAGTGTTTGCGAAAAGTACGATGTGCAGGTAAAAGATTTTCTTCATCATGAGCGAACGGAAGACGCGCATCGATGGTGTTCGGAACCTTATACTCTTCAACTGGCTCCTTCTTACTTTCCACACCCACGTACACCCAAAAAAGACCACAATCCATACCGACACTCTCAACGAATCCGGTTTCGTCGAAACAACCCTTGCCGCCTTCCGCTCCCGCACCATCCACGCCTATCACTCCGAAGGCGCCGGCGGCGGTCACGCGCCCGATATCATCACCGTCTGCTCCCACCCGAACGTGATTCCATCCTCCACTAACCCGACCCGTCCTTTCACCATCAACACCCTCGATGAACACCTCGATATGCTTATGGTTTGTCACCATTTGAGTCAGGATATACCGGAGGATATTGCGTTTGCGGAGAGTAGGATCAGGGGCGAGACGATTGGGGCGGAGGATTTGTTGCATGATATTGGTGCCATTAGCGTGATCAGCTCGGACTCACAAGCAATGGGACGGGTGGGGGAGGTTGTGTGTAGGACTTGGCAGACGGCGGATAAGATGAAGAGGGTGAGGGGGGTCTTGAAGGGTGAAGGGGATGAACAGGGCAAGGCGGATAACTTCAGGGTTAAGGTGAGTGAAAGCAAAAGATGTTTGGGGTTCAGGGATGTGGAGTTTCAAATTGCGGGAAACAAGTTTGTGGTGTTGACATGGCAGTGGTATCATATCTTTATACTCTGTTTTCCAGCGTTATGTTGCCAAGTACACCATAAATCCGTAAGTATAGGCACTCGACCATTACCATATTCTGACTTATCGCCCTTCACAAGGGTCTAAAAGCATTTCAAAGTGACGATCACTGACTCTTTCTCCCCCCTACACAATTTCATTCACGGCAACACCACAGAGCCATCGCCCACGGCGTCTCTCATGTTGTCGGCTCCATTGAAGTGGGCAAGATGGCCGACCTTGTCATGTACAAACCGTCATTGTTCGGAACCAAGCCAGAGATTATTATCAAGAGCGGTGTGATTGTGTGGGCTCAGATGGGTGATGCAAACGCATCGTAAGTTTACTTCCCAATGATCTGGATTCTTGATGTCCGACACTACATAACACTGGCTAAAATTGCACCGCTTCTGTCTCTCCCTCTCTCTCTATTATCCCCATGTGCGCTTCATGACATGCAAAGAATCCCAACCCCCCAACCCGTAATTTCCCGGCCCATGTTCGGCGCCCGCCCAGCCGCAGTCGCCCAAACCTGCCTCGCCTTCGTCTCCCAAGCCTCCATCCTATCCCCCTTCGGTTCACACCTCTCGAGCCTCCGCAAACGGCTCGAACCTGTCAGGAATTGTAGGGGTATCGGGAAAAAGGATATGAAGTGGAACAATGCTATGCCGAAGATTGAGGTTGATCCAGAGACGTATGAGGTTAGGGTTGACGGGGTGGTTGTGAGGGTTGAGCCGGCGAGGGAGGTGCCGATGGGGCAAGGGGTTTATTTGTTTTAGGCACCGAAGAAGAAAGCAGTGAAGTTCCCAGGGGGGGAAAAGCAAAGAGTTGAGAGAGGGGCCATCGAGTAAACATTGTCCTATGGAAGTAGGCAAGTTTTTTCAACACGGAAATCTGATGCTGCCACCCAGACTGCCACCACCGAAAGCTCGGAATGGTATGTCTCTTGGAGATATATATGCTTGGAGTGTATTGTCAAGTTCAGTCGGGCATCCAAACCCGTGCTGACAAACCATGGCCGATGTGTTGCGGTCGCATATAAGACTATTTTCTCCATTTCTCGCTCAATTCTCATATTCTGTACTTGATCACGAGGGGACATACCGTCGAGTCGCTGGAATCACGGAAGATCTGGCAAGAAGTCCGTGATCTAGTTCCTTTCTATTGAACTTCACCTTCCAAACGGTTAGAATCTTGTCAAATGGAGTAACAGATCGCCGCACTGGATCAACCGCTAGACCGTCATGCACCAAGAACCAGAATTATGGCGATCTGTTACTCCATTTGACAAGATTCTAACCGTTTGGAAGTCACCGCAATTACACACACGCCTGGTAAATCAGAGAAGTTGTGCGATCCTGATAAGAGCGTACATCAGGGCGTACATCCGTGAGTATGCCTACTTCAAAAGCAATCAGTTCGTGATATCAGAATGGGCCCATAAAGATTATGAGAGCGCCGTCCGATTTCTCGCGACTTGCTCGAAAGCGAGAAAGCAAGGTTTGAATTATGCATATCAGTCTATTCTTCAAGAAACCTAAGACGACAAAGTCATGTCCAAAAAAGTGATTTTTTTACAGATTATTCACTATTGATTCAAACGACAACCTGAAACCCTTTCAGCATAACTCAACAACCATAGCACTGGCTCCACCACCCCCGTTGCAAACCCCAGCACACCCAACTTTGCCACCCTTCTGTTTGAGCACATTGATCAAAGTGACAATGATCCTGGCGCCGGAGCACCCAAGCGGGTGACCCATTGCGACAGCCCCACCGTGCACGTTGACCTTAGAGGCATCCAGGTTCAGGAGCTTCATGTTTGCGAGGGAGACAACCGAGAAGGCCTCGTTGATTTCGAAGTAGTCGATAGCTGAGGCGTCGGGGAGCTGGGCGTGGCGGATGGCTTTGGGGATGGCGAGGGCGGGGGCAGTGGTGAAGCGTTCGGGTTCCTAATTTTTAAAGTAGAAGATGGGGGAGGGGGATACGAGTCGGGTCAGAGAGGTTGAATGGACTTCGTCTTCCCATATCGACGGGCAGTTTCGAAATGAAGTACCAGTGAGAGGTGAATGTTGACATACCCTTGCTGCATCAGCCCACCCACGAATGCGGGCGATGGGGGTGATACCCAACGCACGTGCCTTCTCTCCCGAGATGAGCACAATAGCAGCGGCACCATCACTCAGTGTGGAGGCGTTCGGGGCCGTGACGGTACCATCAGCTTGGAAGGCGGGTTTGACGGACCGAAGTTTCTCCTTGTTAAGCTGTTGATAATTGCAAATCAGAATAAGGCGACATTTTCAACGATTGCAATGGCTAACGTAAAGGAAAGTAGAGGGATTTAGACGTACGTTTGCTTGTTCGTCATCAGCCGTAACAGTCTTGCCCGGTTTGCCTCTTGCGCCGGGGATCTCGACTGGGACAACCTCCTCCGCAAAGGCGCCTGATGCCGTTGCGGCCTGTGCCCGTTCGTAACTCGAGATGGCATAGTCATCCTATAATAATACAAAGAGAACATTAGACAACAGGAGTTTTGGGCATGGTCCAGGTTGTGGGGTGGTAATGGATGTGACGCTGCCTCCTTACCTGAGCTTCACGTGAGAACCCATGCTCCTTAGCACACAGCTCAGCGGCATTGCCCATAAGGTACTCATTGTACACATCCCACAGCCCGTCGCGGACGATTCCATCGACAATCTCCTGGTTTCCGTATTTGGATCCCCACCGCTGCTTGGTGAGGTAGTAGGGTGTGTTGGACATGCTGTCCATACCGCCAGCGACCACGACCTGGTTAGATAAATGAAGACCATGTAGATACGTACGATGCGTATGTCAGTTTCACCGTTCTGGAACGGCCCGATGAGTCAGAACGCCTCGAACTCGAATCCAAAGTCCTCACAACAAAACCTACGTCAGCGGTTCCCGAGAGGATGGCCTGGACGCCCAGCGCTGTAGCCTTCATCCCAGAAGCGCAAACTTTGTTGACCGTCGTGCATGGAACAGAGTTTGGGAGTCCAGCCTTGATCGCGGCTTGACGGGCCGGGTTTTGACCTTGAATTATTTCAGACAGCAAAAGTATGGTAAGTCAAGATTCTCAAGTTCACCGGTCGTTCCTCACGCCTTCAAGGACCTATGCAAGGGGGAGCTTTAGAATGCATATTCATATCATGGTCCTTACCCAAGTTTGCGGATAGGACACAACCAAAGAACACTTCGTCGATAGCCTCGGGCAAAATTTTCGACTTTTCGAGGGCCGCTATTCGCCAATGACCGAGAAAAGGTTAGAAACCGTTGCCCAAACGGGATTCCTACGAGCGACCCTTGAAAAGCCTTCTCCTCCAACAACGAAACCACCAACATGGAGCATCACCGCGTTCCTCACCTTTGATGGCAATGGACCCCAGCTGTGGAGCAGTGAAGGACGCGAGCGAACCACCGAAGCCTCCAATGGGGGTCCGGACGGCAGCGGCTATGTAAACGTCTGACGATATTAGAAGAAAGGGAGGAGTGAGTTTGATTACCAGTCTGGACGTCGAACAAACTCTGCATTTGAAGCCATTCTCGGGCCTACCTTCGCGGGTTGAGGCGGTCATTTTCGGTCTCTTTTGGGGAGGTTCGGAAGGTTGTGTCGTAGCCAGGGTGGTGTTGGGGATTTGATGGTGGTGGTGGTTGTTATTTTATATTTCTGAACAGATGGGTCAGATGTGGGCTGATCTTCAATCTTGAAATGTCCCCTGGCACCTGTGGAACGCAACGCCCCAAAAAGGAAAAATCGCGCCTATTGTTCGACACCTGACAATTCCAAGACGTTGGGTTCGAGTCTTTCAAATGGAATGAATCGCAGCATCCACGACTACAAAAAAATGTGTCGGCGGAGCTGTTGAGTAGCATTTTATATTTATTTGCTTTCGAGAAAGAGAGTGTACCACACAAAGAATCATTCGATTTCGTGGATTGAATTGGGGATTCAACACTGCAGCGGAGTGCGTTGCTCTCGAATGTTCACCAGTGTTGAAATCGCTGAACATTCTCTACAGGATGAACGCAAAAGCTCATAACGCGGTTGGGTAAATCGCTTCCCCCCGAATTCACGCTAAAAACCAGACCAGAACACCTCGCAATACTCCATCAAAAGGACAGATACCATTTGCTCGACACAGTGACCCATGTCTATTTGGATCCAATAATGGGAGGTTTCCCAACAAGCTCCATAAGTTCCTTATACTCGTTTGTGTGAGTCCCATCGGATCCTCTTACATCCACCTCCTTCACAACGTAGTCCACTTCTGAATCCTTGTTCGTCAATCCCTCTTTTTCTACCACACCATGGTGTGGCCAACAGCTGACAAATACCGAAAATAATGCCTCTCGATCTGTTTTGCCGTGGAAGTCCCATCTGTAAATTGGTTGAGGAGATGATGATGAGTGTTAGCGGCTCATTGTCTTGTTTTGGTTCTGATAACCAATTCCTTTCTTCTCCCCCCCGCGCGCGTGACAAAGAACTCTGATTCATAATCAAAGGAAGTGAACAGAAAAAAGGCGACCTCCAACCAACCTTTCCAGAATCCTCATCCCAGCTAAATCCCTTAGAGCCACCTCCGTCCGCTTGATTTCCTTCGCCGTCTGGCAAACCACAAATCTCGCCTCAGGGTTCGTTTTCGAAAGGCACCTTGCCGCCGCCAGGCAATACGTCTCTATGCCCCCACGAAGCTCAAATGAACAGAACCCTCGATTTGCAGAATCAGGGAGGCATCCATCCGAGACAGGGAAGTAGGGCGGGGTCCCCGTAACAAGATCGAATGTGTTTTGTTCTGTAGACAGGAGAAGTGACTCGGGATCTTGAGCAAGATCACGCAGATCACCTTCTCTTATCTCCATGCTATATGAATCTGCAGCAACATTGTCTCCACCATCACCAGTTGCTTGAGGCGAAACAGATTGCCTCGTCCCATCCTCCCCAACATTGAATCGCATCGTCTTGTGAGCGAGCCGCACATGTAGAGCCTGAGCTTCAATCCCCACGCTCCTCCTTAGTCCCTGCTCACAGAACCGCCATGCAATCATGAAAAGTACACATCCCAACCCGCATCCCAAATCAATATGCGTACGAGGAAAGCTGCTGTGGGTGCTGGTGCCTTGGTTGCCAGCGACCTTGGAACCGTTCGAGACGATGTGACTTATTGCAACTGCAGCCGTGCAGAGATCATCTGTCGTGTATCGATGCGAAGTGTTTGTTTGGAAAATCATCCAATGACCAGATAGTGAGGTCAGCATCTTTTTACGGAACAGAGTCATAGAAGAATGGACGTGGATCAGGAAGACAGCATCTGACGGGCAGGCACGGCAAGATCCAAACCAAAATAAGATTCACGATAAATATGGCCAGATATTCCTTCCCGTGGACGCATACCTCGCCGTCCTCAAGCATTCCAATGCCTTCCTCAACACTCCTCGCAATTAGCGGACCAGGAGCTATCCAAAAACTCGGTGGTCGAAACGGACAAAAATTTCCCCTCCGCTGCCTCCTCGGAGGCACTCGATCAACCTTCGTTTCCGACGATAGAGATCCGGATTCAGCGCATATGCGGCAAGGTTTCCGGAGGAGTGGTTTAGGTTGTCTTGGAATGCTTTCAGGTGCCGATTCAGTCGCTTGTAGTGGTGGAGGTGAGGCTTGACTGATGGTGTCGGAGATTTGGGGTTCGGGGGTGCGGGATTTTTCTTGGGTTTGTTTTTGGAGAGTGTACCCTTTGCCGCCGCATTTCCAGCATTTTGCGAGGACAGTTGCTTCGTTGATGATCTCCATGTCTGGGCGCTCGAGTTGGGAAAATTGTCAAATGTGAAGTGGTGACACGACGTCGCACAACATATCACATTAACCAAGTTCGAGCACTGCTGAGAGTTGCACTGGACTCCCATCACCACCTTTCAACTTTTGCATGCTCCAAAATGGATCTTCCGAGCGGGAAAATCCACAGAATCACACGACATCAGCTTCCCGCTCACACTGTTTTGAACTGGCAGGGTGAACAAGCTAACAAGGTTCCTCACTAGTATCAATCATCTGTACTATCTGTGGAGTGTCTCCGATACTCGCAATAAGGGTAGCGAGGACCCATAACGGAGTGTATGGTCGGTCGCCTTGGGAGTGTCGGATTTTGTAGGGTTTGATGGGGAGATATGGGGAATGTATTAGTTGGATTGGGGCAGGGATGACGGGAACAGGGTTCTTGGGGTCAGGTGAGGATTTGAAGGTGGGAAGTGGAATCAGTGGGTTAGCGACGTATTGAATCTCTAAGAAAAGAAAATTCCTCTCTTCGAATTCTCTTGACATTGTTGATGGGAATGGGGTGGGGAACGGAATTCAGGTTTGGGGAGGTTCGGGGTGTAAAGACGTGCGGTGGAAAAGAAAACCAATGCCATATACTGAAAACATCTTGCAAACCACACGGAAAAACAAGTCGATAAAAATGGTAGAAAACCAATGTCGTGTGTTTCAAACATTGTTGTAATCCGTTTGGAAAAAACAACTCAATGAGAAGTTCAGTTGAATATTCAATGGGTACCCAACCAACTAAAAGAATCACAGGGAAATGCTACCTGTACTGCGGAGATGCACAGGTCGCGCCGAGATTCGAACTCGGGTTTTCAGATTCAAAGTCTGAAGTGATAACCTCTACACTACGCAACCTGGACAACTGAAGGAAAATAAAGATAAATTCCCCCGTTACTACCTGAAGAAAGCAATTCAAGACACTAGTTCCATTCAGGTCGCAAAAAGGCCAACGGCAGGGTCTTTCCGCGGATTCAAAGTTGGGGCTTGGTGCCTCAATAATCCCTCCAAACGAAAAAGCCTCTGATCCAGCACCTTGATCTGAGGTTCTTGCTGGTGTTTTGAGACGCCTCTTCAATACCGTGATGATGTTAGAGAGCAGGTTGTTGAAGTCCTTTGGAATGAAAGGTACGATGTTTCAAACTGATCCGATGAACATGATATTCCACTGATAGGTATTCAGAAACAAAATACATGCCATTTTCCATAGCTAAAGACCACCCCAAAGGCACCCAAATGCAAATTTCAGCGCAAAGAAGCACCAATAAAATCAAAAAATCAAGAATGGACTTCATTTCCCAAAATCAGCGAGGAATAAGATAAGAAATAAGGGGATGGAAAAGTATACATTGTGGGTTTTGTTGTTGCAGCATAGACATAAAGTAGTCGAAGAAAAAATTATGGGAGAAAAATGAAAGACCTTTCTGCGTATCTTTCTTTGTGCTTGATATTGGGTAGCTCACATACGGATGACATGGCAGGGGTGTCGTTTTACGACATTTGTACGTAATTTGCAGGGAACTATGTGAAAGGAACAGAGGCATGATTACAGTCGCGATGAGTACAACAGATTTACGAGCATGGGACTCAGAAAGCACACCACGACAGTAGGAAGCTCATACATACCACGCCCTCCCTGCCGTTGCATTTTCCCGTCCACCAGTCGTTTTGACTCTGTGTCTTCTGTGTGATGATAATGATGTCTCCTTTCCTAAAGCTCAAATCTCCCTCGCGCTCACCCGTAAAATCGTACATCGCAACTGCGCTCATCGAACCACGGTTAGGCGGCGGCGGTGGTGCAGCGCGAGGGTAAGTTCCAATCCCTGTTGACGACGTTGTCGACATGGTCGAGGTTCGGTTGACGTTGTTGGATGGTACCCCACCGTATGATCCGGCCCCGTATCCGCCATTTCCTGCCCCGTATCCAGTGTTCCCACTGTATCCGCTGCTGCTGCTCTGTGCGCTGATGCGGTTGGAATACGAGGAAGCAGCGGCCGCGCCTGCACCAGCAGCAGCACCGGCGGCAAAAGGGTTATTATTGTTGTTGTAAGAGGTGTTCTTATCGGGCCACTGGCCTGCTTGTGCAGTGGTGGGGACCGGGGCCCCGATCATGCTGGTGCGTGCTGCAGCCCTTCGGTTGAGGGCCCTGGATCGGCAATAGTTGATTTGAAGAATGGTCATTCAGAGAGCACACATCGAAGCCTACCACACACACGTCGTTGACATCATGCTTACCTGTACAGATCCTCGGCAGCAGGGGGCGGAGGAATAGCACCCGACAGCAGCTCTTTTGCGGAAACTTTCCGATGGTAGAAATTTGAATTGGCATCCTTCCTCTCCAAAATGCATGAACCCTCGATCGAGACACCAGCAAACAACCCTTTCGATTTACTGTAGGAATAAATAGCAGCGAAATTGGCTGCCGTGCCTGCGGCTTCTGCTGTACGTCCAAGGGGTCCAACGGCGACTGAATGGTTTGGAAGCCACACATAAAAAGGATGAACTGTTAGACGCGTAATTTCATGACTCGATGAACAGCGTATAGAAAATCTCTGGCGTACCCGACAAATTTCCACCGAGCGTTACATTTCCCCCGTGACTAAATGCCTTGACGGCATCTTTTGTGTTGAGTACGATCACAAAATCTGTCAATTGTGCTCCAATTTGACCGCCGACACCCTGTGAAATCCCGAAGATGTCTAGTTTAGTAACAGCGCCTTTCATCACATGGGCAAATACCGCATTCATTTGATATCGGCTGACCTACCATTCCTGCAGTACCCTAATGATACAATGATTCCACGATGGACGTGCCAATTAAGAGAAATCCCAGTTAGTTTCCACTTATCATAACTACTTTCCCACAACTCGTCCGTGACCCAGACTTACAATAGCTGAGGGAGCAGACCAACTTCCGTCGTCAAGCCTGAAGTTTCATTACGTCCGCCAAAAGAAGCCAACATAGAGAAGAACAAATTAAGTCAGTATAACATGAACACCCTTGACAACCAACGTGCGAAAACATTTCAACAGCGGCTCTCACCCCATGCCAACGCATTCTAAACGCTCAAAACTCACCGAGCAACCACTAAACCAGACCCAGCACGTCCCGAAAAGAGCATACCCGCCTTAATGACGGATAGAATCGCGACTCCTTTTGCATTTGCTGTGTTTTAAACAGGGCCGTGTGAGTCAGGGGAGGACACCATTGAGCAACGTACTCACACAAACAAGCTCAAAACATCACCCCATGCAGCGAAACACAGCGCTTTGCCCCTTTCACTTGGCTACGTCGGGAAATTGTCAGGACGACAGTACAACTCACCAAGAATGTCCGGGGGAATGAGCTGATCGGGACCCTTGCCCTTTTCAGGCTTGACGAAATGATCGATTATCTTTGCGGCCTTGCGGCATTCGGAGGCGAGGTCTTGCGGAAGGGGAGAGTTGACCATGGTGTGCAATTGAAACTGGGTCCCACTTCAGTAATTCAATTATTGCGGCGGGGTGAGTTTGCGGGTTGCGGTCTGTGTCAGATGTGGAGGATGTGAGTTTGTCAAATGAAGTGACACAGCCTTGTTTACAAATAATGTGACACCAGCTGCAAGATTTCGCGGACCGCAAACTCCGCATCGCCATCTCATGTAGTCACCAACCACTTCTTATCATTTTCTTATTAGCTATCCAGTTGGCTATCCATCAATTCTTGGTAGCTTCTCCATGTTTTCCCCAATCCTGTCCCAATCCTATATTGGTCACTTATTTTAAGTCAGATATTCCACATGTATGGCACTCCAGTGGTCCAACCGGCACTCAACTGACGCCTTTGAGATCAATACGGAACCCGGGAACAGAGTGAGTAGAGTACGGAACCCCCAAAGGAAAACAGAACAGAAAAGAAAGCTAGGTGTATTTAGGATAAAATGAGTAAAAAATGCATCCAGCTACGAGCAACCACCTCAACCAAACAAGCCCTTCATCTCGGTCCCCGCCCATCTTTTACTTTCAGAACGGAAAAAGGGGAGGGGAAGGGGAAGAAGAACATAAAACACAACAAAGCACAACAAATCAACAGCCGCATATTCAATGACGCTTTGACTGTTGCGGGGCACCACTAGCGATAGCCGCCTCCTTCTGCTCTTCCTCCTTGATAATCCCAACGAAATCCTCCTCCGCTCGCTTCACCATCTCCGCCAGTGCCTCTCCAGTCGGCTTCAACGCTGACGACGAATTAGGCCGCTTTTGCGCTGCTTTGAGGCGCTTTTCACGGGCAGAGCTCTCCAGCGTTTTCTCTCTCTTGGACTCTCGTTCGAGCATCTTTGATTTCAAGGATTTTCGTTAGTTTTGTTTCTTCATTTTTCAAGACGGTCAAAACCAAGTTTGCGAATCGCCATACCTGAGAGAATATAGCCTTCTCGCCGGTTTGCATTCGAGAAAGACCTTCAGACAACTCCAAAAGCGTTGTTGATCCATCGCGTGCTGTGACCGCCATCAGTTTGCCATGTTCTTGAACTTTGATGCAGTGTATCGGCGCACTGCAGACCTGTGTTGGGGAATACAGAAGGGGGAAAACGGTATGAGCATGGATTCACCGTCATGGGCAAACTTCACATAAACCCGCTCGTATTGGGCAACAACGTTACCTGGACAGTCAAAGTGGGGTCGTTCTGCTTAAAGATGTAATCCCAAACGTCGACCGTCCCGTCCATCTTCCCCGTAAAGAAGACACTCGGTCGTGCAGGACTCCAACATCCGTCAGTCAAGTAAGATGACAGATACCGCGTGGACATGATCGGGGTCTTGACATCTTCAGCCCACAACTGAAATTGATTTCGAAAAATTAGGAGGGGTGGGTGAGATATGGTTAGTTCCAGAAATCAGCAGATAACAACTCGCTTAATTCACAAACAATACCTTCGCCGTCCAATCTCCGACCGTGATGAAGTTTTTCAAGAAGAAGGGGTTCCTCTGGATGAAGAAAGAGCAATTCGTGACGTATACGATCAATAAACAGCGTTCCTATGCGGTGTATGTTTCGGTCAGGCACCCCGCTAGCACAGGGTTTCATCCAAATACCTGCAGAGCGTAAATGGGACCATGATGTCCAGGATAGATATGAGTAATCTTTTCAGACGGGCTCTTCGCCTTTTTGTTGCACATGAATACCGATCCGTTCTCGGCTCCAACCATGAACTTGGTTGGCTGTTAACATTGGAGGACGAGGAAATGCATATTAGCAGTCAGTACAAATAAACCATATCGCATTCGTTCTACATCACATCTAGGTCACATTCTTTTTGTCCTTACCATGGTTGTCTCAAAGTCAATCACCGTACCGCCCACAATCGATCCATTCTTTTCGGGGTCAAGGAGCATTGTTTCCGTGGGCTCAGCAAGTTTTCTTATGTCCCACCATGCTACCATACCATCAGTAGACACGGAGAAAAACTCGGAACCTGGAATCGTGAAGGATGAAGAGAAGATAGATCTCTGTAAGTACGAGCAGGATGATGATTCCGAGACACCTGTGCACATCATTCGGGAAAAGACACAGTTCTTGTTGCCTACCAGTTTTTGATTGCACCCAAGAAATATTGGAAACGGGATCGCGATGGCTTTTCTCTATTGCAGACGAATCAACAGGGTAGGAACCCTTTCGAGTATCCCAATATGCTGTGTTTACAAATCGCAAACCCAGGATGAGCAGCATTAGGTTTTGCCGAGGAACATTGAGAACCCAATGAACGGCATAGACAAACTTCAAGGATGGAAGCATCAGATACGTACAAACCAACCCATTGTAACACCCTCCAACAAGGACGTGAGGGTCCTTCGGGTTGTATTTGAGGCAAACCAACGGCGATGTCGCATATAGCGTCTGATCGGGTGTGTTGGGGTTCTCAATATCCCAAATGTATGAATCGAAACTCATATTGTCGGGCATCTTTTGGAACTGAAGGTCAGAGTATGCGACTGCGATCTTGTGGCCATCGTCGGGGTACCAGGAAACATAAGTTGCGGCTCTTTTGGGGCTGTTTGGGTCTCTGGAGGCGCAAGTTGAAAAGGGGACAGAAGATTGAGTCATGGCTTTCAACGCTGATCAAAATATGGAGCTGGGGAGGGAATTACTCGGTTCTTTTCGTACCTGTAGACGTTCAAAGATTTGGCAGATACTGGATCCGCGGTCACAACCGTATCAGGTGCTTCGGTGAAATATTCTTCGTAAATGTCAATAGCATTGTTTTGTTTGATGCAGTGCTCCATAACCTAGACCACGGCGGAGGTGGATAAGGTTTGGCTCTTGGTGAGTACGAAACAGCCCAGAAGCCCTGCTTGAAATTTATATTGGCCGCAAGCGGTGTGATTTCATCTGTTCTGCGACTTTACCTCTGCGAGAGACTTGACAGCACGAGTGTACTCTTCGTCCTTCTCGATCTTTTTGCGAAAACGTATTGTGTGTTCCACGTCGCTGGGGTCCACATCTTTTGGCCAGCCTCCTTGTAAATGGAGGATACCTCGGTTGGTGAAGGAGAGTGTATCCGTATTGACCTGTGCAAGGAGGAAGAGAAGTCCACCGGAACCAAAGTTGACGTGGTTGCAAAAGAATGTTAGAGAGCGCATTGAATCCAGCGGCCTTCTTATCAAGACAGCATCACCGTCACCAAAAACAAGCCAAATAGGCTCGAATATCTCGAACATAACCCATGAATACATCCAGCTTCAAAGGAGCCACTCCAACGTTCATTCACCTCATGTTCGGAATTTTCCGGCGCACTTTGAACTTCTGTGTGGCACGGGTTCCTTTCCACGTAGTAGCGGATATACTTTGGATCTGGCGGGATATTCACAGCAAGTTCGTTTGAAGTAGCCAGACGATCTCGAAAGTTGGTCTGACGCCCATAGTCCTTCCTCTTTCGCTGATAAACGTAGACAATTTCCATGGTGCTGGTGTTGCACCTTGGCACCATTATGAGCGACGGAAGTCGACAAGGTTAGCTCTACGGGTGTTTAAGTGATGATCGTGGACTTTTGGATCCAGGAGAGAAGAAAGTGGCTACCTGCTTCACGACTGAACGTGTTGGATTTTGGGAATGCAGCGATCACGGTCCTTCGTGTTTTCGGCGGGGTCTTTGATGATCGGGACTTCAAACTGCGTGGGACAAAAGGATTTGGAGCACAGGACCTGCACCAAACAAGCTTGCAGTCCTGCACAACGCCGTGTAAATAAGTGAGAACTTAGTTGACAGCAAAGTGTGCGAATTGTTGAAGGCGTTCAGATTAGGTAAGAAGTTTTCTCTCAGGACTGGCAGCACGCCGCTCAGCGGGGCAGGAAGGTGTTTTCGTTTGTTTCGCATGTTCCGAGAAGAACGTCAACCTTGGGCTGAAACATGTCGCCTTTACCTTACAGATACCCAGGGTCCTTTCCTCGACTAAGGGAGTCATACTACGTCAAGACCACATAAATGCCGATCTCAGAAACGCCTCAAGCCAGCTGAATCGTACCCGAACACACCTCATACGTGATGCCGGCGACTCAAAACCTCGACACACGGAAGAAGACCCCCGCAAAGTCGGGCATTCCCGTCAACTATTCGTCGAAAACCAAGATATCGCCGCCGTCTATGCGTAAATCTCGTTCAAGTGGTAATTTGAAAGAATCGCCGTGGCTTTTTGCTTTTGGGGCGAAGGGGATGGTTGATGAGGATGACGATGAGGAGGATGACATTCCGAAGACGCGATGTGAGTAGGATGCACATTCTGGGGCTTTGTGCATTGCCGAAAGTTGTTTTCTGGCCGCATATATTCTGGAAATGATTTTCGCGTTTGTTCGCTTTCCACTGACGCCCTCCTCGGTGCTCACTGTCCGTCTGTAGGTGATCGGCCACAACAGAAGTCACACCAAATACCGTTGCGCGGAGACACAGATGACGACGACAATGAAGGCAATTTTCAAATCGTCGCTCAGGTCCTCGGGTAAATCCTGCATGTGATCTTTTTTCCTGCAACAGAATCCGATTAGGATTCAAAGTCAGAGAGTAACTGGTCCCCCCCCCCACCCCCCGTGTGTTCACCAGAGGCGCCTTAGCGAATCAGAAGAGGAGTCCACATAGTTCCAGAGGAAGCTCTAGGCAATCATCAGGTTCCGCCTCCAGAAAGACATCCCTAACCGATTCCCCAAACTCACCAGCAACCCCCCCTCAACTCGATGCAAGAAGCTCCAATCCGCCTTCGAAGTTTGATAAAGTTATCCACCAACGTCGATCGGAACCCCAAAGCCTACGCAACAGATTTCAAGTTGATACTCAGGGGAAATCAAAGACCATCAAACGCAGTTCGGTTCCTCCGGCGCGGAAGAGTAGCCCAAAGGATTCGTCGGGGTATTCGAGGGGGCAAAGTCGAGTGGGGTCTCAGGCATCGCATCGTGCCCGTACCGAATCGACCGAATCGACCGAGTCGATCGACGTCAGTAACGTTGAGCCTTCGCCAAAGAAGCAGATCAAGTCCTCGGACCAAGCTTTTCCGGAGTCGCTCCCTGCGGACGATGATGAGTTCAGTTACAGTACACTGCGGAACAGCACTGGGGAATCGATGGTCATGGCAATCGCAACGGCCGCCGCTCAAAGAAGATCGCCAAACGCAACCCCGGCGAAACCGCAATCTATGTCAAGAAGAAGTCCGCCATCAGGGATAACATCATCAACGTCTTCCGAGTCTTTAGCTGAGCGATCATCACAACGCAAGGACCCGTCTAAAACACAGAAAGTAAAGCAGAAGACACCGACTAAGAACGGAGCGCCCACGGTTGATTCCGAACAAATGAAGCCTCCCCGCTCAACAAGTAAATCGAATTCGTCGTATACCCGTTCCCCGAATCAGCAAGGCGATAGTAACACGCGAAATACACGCATCTATGAAGAAAAGGGGGATCGCTTTGACGAAGTTGATGGGCGGATATGTAAAGACGATGAAGGAGAAGAAGAAGTAGTTTATACAGGCAGGCGAATCGTCACCGATGATAACCAGATGAGTCGAAAACCGAGTGAATACACAGAGACAACGATCCAGGATCAGCAAGGCGGCCAAACGAAGGTGTGGAGATCTCCACCAAAGCAATCGCAAGCCCAAACTGCTCAGAACGGGTCGGGCTCGATAGAACGGTTGCCGGGTTCTTCATCAGATTTGGGCTACGAAACCGCTGATGGTGAGGGTCGATTCGATTACGATCGTTCCCCTTCAAAGCAGAACTCTTACGGCCCGCCTGATCGTGTACTGAGCAAGTCAACTTCGAATATGTCGGGAAGCACCGCTGTTCCTCAATCGCAATCGGTACCGACGACTCATCGCTCGCCACAACGCGATGCTCAGAAAATTGACGTGTCAAAGTTGATGCAAGAACTAGAACTGGCCCGCGAGGCTTACATGATATCTCAATCCGAAGCACGTCAATTGCAGATTGAAGGAGAGAAGTACCGTTCTGCACTGGATCGAACCCTTCAGGATCTATCTGCACTTCACGAAAAGCTTGATGAAGAGACTCGCCGGTATCACAACATGCTAGAAAAGGAGCGGCTGGAGGCGTCGGCTCGTCTGGAACGCATCGCGAGCGAGATGCAGAACGAAATGAGAGAGAGAGAGGCGAGGTTGAAGCAAGAGGTTGAAGAACATTTGAGGGTCGTAGAAGGGCACGCTCGGCAGGAGGTGGAGGGCTCCCAGAAACAGTTGGCGGAGGTTCAGGGTCAGATGAAGAACGTTCAGGGTGATTTGGAACAAACTCGTAATCAGTTGTTTGAATCACAAGAACAGGAGCAGAGTAAGTTGCCTTATGCAAGGATTGGGTACGGTCTTGTGCATGTGTATTGAGTGGTGTCTCCGTCCCCTTTTCGCAACTATCTTTTTAGAATTGAAAAATCAGCTAGCCGATTTGAAAAGTCAGTCGACTTCACACATGGACAAGTTCAACAAAGTGTATGAAGAAAAGGAGATCTTGGCCATCCTCTTGCAGGAGGAGAAGGTACGTCGAACTTTCTATCACTTTGGCATCATCCATCGTTCCGGCATCTGCCCACTTTCTATTCATCACATCTTTATCAACCCGGACAACAAACCAGGAGAAGGTTTACTGTCATGAAAACGACATTAGGATGTTCAGTGCCAGGATAAAGGCGTTGAACGAAGCCAATGCGTGAGTCATACACAACACACACCAACGAGTCGAAATTCATGCTGATTACTGAATTCTCCACTTGAACCTACAGACAACTGAAAGAGGAAAGAGATCACTATCGCCAGTCTGCCAGAGTGAGTAATCCAAAGCCTTCCTATGTCAAACAGCGTTTTAATGGTGCTCATGATTTATCAACTATCTGTCAACCTGCAGGCGCTCCAATACTCTGCGGGGGAGAACTCACCAGGTGTCAATTCGAAACAGTTGAGCTTTTATCAGGATCTCAACCAGCAGTTAAAGCAGGACAATGACCACCTGCGCGCAATCTTAACCCAATACAAGATTACTGTTCCACCATTGTCGGATGCTTCTTCCGCGAGCACGAATTGGGCGTCCACTTCCCCGTCCTCGCGGTCTCCTCATTCACAGCAGCGAACGTCCCCAGCACTTTCTGTGGGCGGACGGGGTGCTGGTCAAGTTACCCCCGAATCATACAACCAAAGCCAGTACCGCCAGCTTTTTGGATCTGGTGGTGGTGGTGCGACGACGGGTACGAGTGCGGGTAATGGTCCAGGCGGTGGGGGCAGTGGGGGGGTTCCAAGCTATGTACAGATACCGAGAAATGTCGGGTCTGATACAGGGTACCGAAACACCCCGACGCCACTGCGAACGCTCCATAATCCGGACGGCTTCAAGGTCTCAGAACCAATCGACAGCCTATACGATCCTGCGCATGCGTCCCCGCAAGATCGAAATGCCTATACCCGTGACAATAAGACGAGACCCTTTGACGAATACGAAGGATCCGGCGCTCATGGTGGTCGTTATGGCGATATGGGGAGCACGTATGGGGCTACGCCGTCAGCACAGCAGAGGAGCACGATTTGGACACCTTCGAAGGATCGCAGCGGTGGTGGTGGTGTCGGATCGTCCAATGAGCAGTCTGTTTACGCCAGTCAGGGAGGGTCACTGAAGAGCTTTGTCGCTAGAAAGGCAAGCCAAGAGGACATTGGATCGCTAAGCCGACCGAACCCTGGTATCCTCAATACAAGTGAGGCTAACAGACAAGAGTTGACACGCAGGCGCATGGAGGTGGAGGCCCGATTGGTGAGTTAAAACAATGAGTCATGTGGCCAGGCGTTGGCAGAAGTGTGAAGACTTGATTTTCTATACCATATTCTAAATGATTACTTCCAACACGCCCCACGGGAACGACTTCACTATTTTCTCTTGCGGGTGGATGCGCACGATTGTGGTTGGTGTGGGCTTAACATAGGATGAAGTAAGTGCAATTCCAATCCAAAAAATTGGACGAAAATTCACAATCCGCTTCTTATTAATCAAATATCTATCCCACACTTGCTCTGAACAGCTGCACAAAAAATTCCAACGTATCCCCGCGTCGGGTGGTAATGTTAACCAGCGACGACAACGGGAAATTGTAGATAGGGAACTGGACGAAGCCAATGCGGAGTTGCAGGCCATCAAAAGGAAGATGAAGAATTTGGGTATGGTGTGAAGTCGTGTATGTAATGGGTGTGCGGAATGTTTGTATTTAGGTAGAAGGGTCGGGCATAAGGTTTGTGTGTTGATATATTATGAAATAATGTCTAATGGTCAGAAACAGATGAAAGATAGGTTCCAGGTTTGGTTCTGGATTATCGCTTTTAAGAGGCGCGCAATGCTATTCACATTCCCCCGCGTAACATTCAGAGTTCTTCGACATAGTTCCTGTAATGGAATCAAAACCAAGGAACAAATCAACACTGTATTCCTTTCTCGCTGCACTATCATCTGTTCGTCACAACCAAAATCATTCACAACTTACCCTGGAATGTAGCCTTCACCTCGCAGAACCTTTTTCCCAGGACCCCACACCCTGGCTTTCCACCATCCATCATCTTGCTGCTCCAAAATATCCATCACATCATCCGTGAAGAACGAGATTTCTTGCGAGTCCGGGGAGGCCTCAAAGTCGTAGATGGCTTTCACCCGGCAAATCACGGTAAACGGTGCTGGTGGTGGTGGCGGCGGCGGCGGCGGCGGCGGCGGTGGTGCAGACATGGAACCTGATCGTATATCGCTGACTTTCGACGTGGACCCCATGTCATTGTCGTAGGTGTGGTGGGATGTGGTCGCTTCCTCGTCCGATCCGGGTAGCTCTTCGCTTGACGGAGAAGCAGATAGGCTGGTCTCCTTGATGATATCTTCCTCACCCTCATCTGCATGCGTTTCGTATACAGACGCCCCTCCAGCGTTTGTCATGAAGCTGTTACCGCGAGTCGGGGCCCTGCTTCCTAACATGCTCACCCTCGAAGACGGACAAACGTCTGAAGTGGCTGAGAGCGGGGATCCCGACTCAAGATCTTGCAGGTTTTTGTTCTGCAACGATGCTGGGAGTTCGGGTGCAGGAGTGCCGTCCAGACCCGCCACGAAAACTTCAAGCTTATATTTTCGGTAAACAAGGTAGTCCATTTTGGTTTCCAACGAAGCCTTCTGGTCAAGCAACTCGGCGCGGACTTTGGCGTCCTTGGCACTTGGCTTGAGAGTGTATTTGAAAACGATGTCGTTTTTGTCAATGCAAAATGTACCATCGAGCATTGATTAGAATGCTGGTTACTCACCTTTTTGGCATTCGTAGCGAGCTTGCTTTCAATGTGGTGCCTCTTCTTCTCTACATCAGCGACGGATTTGTCGAGCTGCTTGATGCGCTCGGCAGCCTTCTTACGACCGTGTTTGTCCGGTGACGCATAGATGCTCGCATCAGGGTCATCCTTGTGTGAAATGGCATGAATATATAAGTCAATTTGAAAGCACAAATTCAGTCTCAATACTCACGCCTTTGTGCCATTTACCTTTGCCGCAGAAACACTACGTCTGGTCGGGGACGACTTCATCGGGCTGCCCAAAGAGGCTCCATGAATTGACAAGTGTTTTCGGTGTGGGGAATGCGCCTAAATAGAACAAAAAGAGAGCCGTTGGACATCAGCGGACCCGGGATCACAAACCGCCATGTCCTCCATTTGCCATCAAACCTTACCGGTTTCTCATCCACAGCGTAATCTGGCGGTATCGGCTCTCCGGTCCGAACCATCTTCACAAGAAGATCAAAGTCGTATGGCCCGGAAACGTTTTGGAACGCACTCTGCATAGTTTCTAAGGATGCTTGCAGCTGCGGAAGCCGCGAAAGGAAGACCTCGGTATAGTTGGTGAAAGCCGATTTCAAGAAGGCGATTCGGTGCACCTCGTCGTCTTTTTGGTATTGCTGTGGTCCAACAAGGAAGATTTAGGCCTCAATGCAACGGGGAACCGTTCCCAAATAGTAATTTGGAGTTGCAACTTACGTCTAGTGCTCGAGGCAACAATTCAGTAAAATGCTCATTTTTCTTCTTGTTTGTCGCCTCTTTTCATGGAAGAAAATGTTTACACGTGAGAAATACCATCAGGAAAACTCACTGAGAAATTTCCGAGGACTCACCAACGGCAAGTTTGTAGGCCTCAAACGCCTCGGCGGCGATGGATGACTTTTTCTCGGCGTCAGCTTTGCACTAGAAACCGTTTCATCCCCGAAAAGTACACATCGTCAGTACAACATTGATGTAGACTGCCTTTGGCTCCTCTCCAACATCGACATTACGCTACCTCGTCAACCTTCTTCTTGGTCGCATTGATATCTTTGTCAACTTTCTCATGAAGCTGTTTCGCGGCTTCCATCTCCTTCGTCGATTTCTCATGCCTCTCTCTTGCCTGAATCGAAACGGTGTGAAATTTTTGGAACATGCGATTGTTTCTTTTCACGTCCAACCAAATTAAGAAACAACGCCGCGTAGACATACCCTCTCCAAGTTTTCTACTTCTTTCCGGAGATCAGTCACCAGTTGTCTGATGCCGTCAAAATGCTATGAAGCGGATATTCGGTCAAACACACCATCCAACCATTCATAGCTATCAGATTTTGATGGGCGAACGCGAAACCCAACGGTACCTGTCTGTTCAATTTCGCGTTTTCCTTGATCTGCACTTTGGTGGCCTGCCGGACATTGCTGGATAGGTTGTCTGCGATCGCGAGGTGGTTCCCTGCGATAGTTTCGCTCTCGTTCAACAATTGCATCCAGCCTTGGAAAACCGTGCTGTCATGAAAGCGGACAATGAATTCCAGACGAGTTGAGCATGTTTAAGCATTGTCGCATATGAATCATTTCGCGGTCCAAGCCTTAAATGCGACCAAGTTTTAACACAGCTGCACACCTGCTCATGATCGCTTTCTGGAAGTTACCCGCGTTCTTCTCGGACGATTTCTTCGCGATTTCATCCTTGTACGTCTTCGTTAACCTTTGCAGGGATTTCGCATACTCCAACTCGATTTCAATTCTCTTCTTCGTGAAGTCGGAGAACTTCTGCATCATTTGCAGACCGTGGTCCGCAAATTGCTCCACGGTCTTCCATTGATCCTATACATTTCAGTGATTTGAAAGATCGCGTTTTTAACAGCCAGGCCAATATTCGCCGATGACGCGGTCTGATCATGCCACTACTGACCCACAGTTCTCTTCCGAGCGACGTCGCTTCTGTCATGGCGCGTTAGTTCTAAAAATGATCCAATGAAAATTCTACGACACGATGGTCCACGGTGACGCGGTTCTGATCAGGGGTTTTGTTATGGGCTCTAGAAGCCAAAAGAACAAAGAATATGTGCTGAAGGAGCAAGATTTAATGCAATCATTTGGCATGACGCCAATCAACCAACCACAAACCAATCCAATCAGAAGAACAACTCTTCATCCCCATACCATCCCTCTTCCCTCTTTCTCCATACACCTGGTCTTCTTTCAGGGTTAAACCACCAGAAGCACAGTCATGTCGGTCACATCAAATTCAAGCCGCGTAACCCCTCGCTCTCAAGGTATGTGAATTTATGATGTTAAATGTTTGGAAAAACTCCTCCGAGGATCGAACTCTTGAAAATCGACAGATGTGTTTCCTGGTCAAAAGTTCTAATCTGCCGACAACCTTTCCCGGTCGAGAAAGCCCTGGCGCTTGAAATTGAATTGAAAGAGGCTTTTGAGAAAAATCCCCGATCACCATGTAGAGAACGTGCGCACCAAACTTTTAAAGTCCTCGACGACACAATCCCCTTCCTGGGGCCATTTGTGCCGGTGATGCTAATGATAAGAGAAGAACTGCATCGCTCGGTATACTGCAAGGATCTGATGACATCCAACCAGGAACAGCCATTTGTAGAATACATTCCTTATTTCAACGCTATCGGCCGGATAGATGATGCCAGGTGATGATTTGTTTTCGAAACGTCGAAAAGTATCATGAGTGAATGTAGAACGAAGGTAATAAAAAAACGCGCTTTTGAATTCTTCACTCCCTGGCGCATTTTTTTACTGGGACAGAAAGCAGGAATCAAGAAAGACCACGGAGGTGATGGACGATTTGACGCAGAAGCTCAAGTTCCGTGATCACGATCTGAACATCCTCTACAAAAAAAACCTAGCACTTAAGTAAGCCTTCCTCCGTCAAACATTTTGATTTGGAAAGAACGAGAGTGACTTACTTCGACCCGAATCCACGCACAGACAGGAGATATGTGCACATCAGATTGACACCAGGGAGCTGAAAGAGAAAATCAAGAAACTGGAATCGTCCATCGTGCACATGGAGGTGGAAAAGGGGGAGCAGAGAACGCAAGCTGCGGATAGAGAAAAGAAACTGAAACAGGAGATAGATACTTTGCAGGTAAATGACACCGCTTCTTGGTTTCTTGCCGTCTGCGTCCCAACATCTCTGAAAGCCCCAGTTTTCCCCACATTGACCACCCTTTTCTTTTTGGTAATCCAGACATCCCTTGCACAATCAAATCACATCATTGAAAAATTGAGTGTGTTCCGTTCTGCATACACCGACGCGACGTCAGATGCGATCCTGCTGGAGCGCCAGCGGCAAGCGAACCTTGACCTTGTCATCGATCCGCAGGTGTGCTGATTTCAGAAGTCAAATGAAGTGGAAGTTTGTATTCTAAGACATTTTTTGTCTACTCATTCATTTTGATATAGGGAATGGTTGACTACGATCTTCACCATGCAGAACGTCTTAAGAACCAACTCGCTGAGATCCTCAATTCGAATCTCGACGACTTTGAGTCCTCACTGGTACAGCTGCGGAAAAAACGCGACATCTTGTTGGACGTCATCGTGGACGAGGAAGAGCGCGAAAATTCCTACAGATTGGAGGTGAGGAGCCAAATCGCAAACAAAATTATCGTCTTGGACCTCAGTTCCGATTTTGACGGCTTCCGGATGTTTTTCACTTTTGGGGATCTCAGCTTACCGATTTGAGTGTGGGGTTCCGGAAACAAGTGACCGACCTTTTAGAAGAGCAGAAATTGTTGAAAGAGCATATCAAGGCGTTAAGGTTGATACGTGCTCAGTCCTTGGATGAAAAATATCAACATACTATGCGACGAATTGCAGACGCCGCGGTTCGAAAATACGCATTGCTGGTACTTATTTTCGGCTGGCTTGCTTGCTTTTGGTTCGAGTCGGAAAAAAGCCTCATTCGGTATACTCTCCTGATTTCAGATGCTCATATCTCAAGACAACGGCACAACATACGCACCCGTTTCTAACATTCCGATGTGCTACAAATGCGGGGAAAAGGTCTTCAGAATGAAATCCGACCTTAAGATGCATTGGATGTAATACTAACCGTAGCGAACTCTGGCTTCCCTTCTCCTAACCCCTCAGACAATACTATGCCCTCATCGACACTTCTCCGAAATCATAGGGTTTCCAGCCGGAACCACACACGCCAAATTCGTTCATCCCGCGTTCCGTTTGAAATCCTACTTTACCAAAGAAACCATTGAGATCGCGGATTCCGACAACGAGGACGAAGAGACCGAGGACGAAAACTTGAAGGTACTCGGAAGCCCAGGTTCCACTTTCCGTTTCTCCGTTCATCGTTAACGAATCTAATTCGATTTCATTTCAGTTACCGCCGACTATGCTGAGAATATGGCGGGACTACTATGACAACCGGGGAGCACGGAAGCCACGGTTCCCACGCCAATTCTCGAAGGATCGGTTGCTGGCGCTGATCCAAGACGTCTATGACGCGAGATGGGCATTGGAAGAGGAAGGCGATAAGTACGGCGAGTCGGCGGGTGCAATGGGATTGATATCATTCATCGTACGTTGAAGCACTGTCCAGGTGTTTGCAGTGGGAAGGTTGACACTCGTGTTCTTATGTGTTCTGATGTTTGCAACGTCACCGCCATCTTTCCTCGTACAGGACTTCTTCTATCACTTTATGGAGAAGAGATATCAAGTCTCCACGATAGTGCTCAAGGCAGTGCACGATGTGTTCAGCGCAATACAAGTGCACTTGGCTGAGAGTCTGGTATGGCTGCGTTTTATTTCCAGGAATTTGTTTCATTCTTCTTTGGTGCATTCGTGAAGCAGGGTGCCGTTCTAACATTCATGACGTTGGTAGGCCATCGATGTTTTCGCCCAACATTTGAGTCGGGAGATGGATGTGGTTTGGAAGTATTTCATGCTGGCGAAAAAGCTTCTTTCGCGCTACGAGAACATTGATATGAGCTCTTATCGGAGGTTTTTGGGTATTATGTACCCGAGTCGAACAGTACGTATTGATTGACTTAACAAACATGTTCGCAACCGGTGGGCGCTTCATCTGATGTCGAGATTCGTTTCCCTTTGAATCCCAAAGAAAGAAACATATGATCAAATGGAATTGGAGTTGATTGCATACAGCAAAAACAGGTTGTCTAGGGAGATGGTTGAACAACATCTCCTGCACATGCTCATATCGGGGATAGAACCGAATTATGTCCACGTACGTATCTTCTTTTTCGCTTCGGTAGATTTGAAAATTGCTCCCCGACGACAAGTGCTGAGCATTCCTTTGTTTCCGCGTCAGTTTTACCACAATCTAAAAAGATTCGACTATCAGCGCCTCGGTCATTTGTCATGCGACGACTTTGACGATGCGATGGAGCAGATTCTTCCTCAGCTTCCATCAAAGACTAAGAAGCAGCGCTACCGCCTCGCTGAGCTTGACTGCAACAAGGATCAAGTGCCGCTAAGCCGCTTAGCTCATATCCTTTTCTTCACCCATCGTTCACTTCATTTGACTATTTTTGCCAATCTTTCAACTTTCCTTGACTGGAACACACTGATCGCATCGTATGGTTTGCTGCATATGAGCTACCTGAGTGAATGGCAAGCGCAAACCTTGCTCATCTGGGAGCTTGGTGATGTCCTCAGCGGCCGATCAACAGCTTCCGAGCAAAATCTCGTGGGAGGAGATTCATTGTTGGGTTTGATGCGCAAGGATGTGGGCACCCAATCCAACGCTGGCTCGAATACCGACATTCCCAACGATCCGTTGGCATCCGGCGCGCCGAACACAGCTAGCACGGCTGTTGGGGACGATACGGGAGAGCACCCGCACGATGTCGATGCGTTTTTGAATAATGCCAACGTTACGTTGATGGACGAAGCCGCTATAGAAGAAGAGAAGGCAAAACTTTCGAAGAAGGTGGACCTTATGAGGCAGCAGGATAAGAAGGAGGGGATTGAGAGACGCAAAAGTGTGGCTTTGAAGAGGCACTCGACTTTGCAGAGAAAGTCGGAGCTGGAAACTTTGGGCCGCTACTCAGACGAAGAGGAAGAAGAGCAAGATCTTGGTAAAAATCCACCTCACAATGTTAAATGAGTAGAGAAAATCCGACTGGAGGTCAGCAAGTCAAGGAATAGATGGCTGTCATATATCCATACCACGACCATAGAATCAAGTCTACGCCTCTACTGTTTCAACCCGAAACTTACTCGGATATGCAGATAGTTATTAGTAGTTATTCAGTTTGCAGACTCGGGTCAACCTGAGCAGACTTGGCTGTAATAGATTTATGACCTTTTCCATCGGCAAGTTTCCCTCTTCATTATGGGTGAGACCGTCCGTTGTTGGAATTTCTCTCTCATATTTCATATTGGCGCATTATTCAGAAAGAAGTCCCTATCACTGTCCAAATTGGAGTTCTGTAGCGGAGTTTTGGGGAGGGACGGGAGTGTTCTGTGTCACCCCAACCACACAACTTGACAACGAAGCGAGTTTGACACTATGGCCTTGGCACCGAGCGCAGCAGGTCACCGCGTCGGTCCGACCGAAGCTCCCCATGTCATCGAGGCGTATCTCGATCTAACCGTGCGTAGCGTACTGAGGGATTCCCACGACGCTGCTTGCGCTTTTGTTAATTTGACCCAACCAAAGCATTTCTCACCCAACTTTCTTCGTCCATCAGTGTCCGTTTAGTAAGCGGTTCCTTACTAACTTCCTCAACGTAAGAGTTCTATTGTGCCTTTATTAACTCTATTAGTTCACTGGTGCTGAAGTTTCTCTTCTATGTTTGCCAGAACATCTACCCATACATTGAGAAAAGTTACCCCAACAAAGTACAATTCGTGTTCCGTAACCAAGTTCAACCATGGTATGTTCAACCACTGTTGCCGGTTCTGATCTGGTTTCTTCACGTGGGAACGGATATGTGGAGCCTTTGTTCGGATATTCTGCTATTATTTGCCGTACTCACTCAGCGCATCTCAAATTTTCAATCCCTTTGATGTCTTCAATCCCGTTTCTACAGGCACCCCCAAAGCGCCGTTCTCCATGAGGTGTTTGCCACTTCCAATTTGTCTGGAGCATCTATCGATTTCGTGCGGCATTCCTCACTATTCCCCACTCGTCAATGCAGGTCACCCTTGCTGTCGAAAAGATCAAACCCAGTGCGTTCATCGATTACGTTCTCCTGATCTACCAGAACTTTGAGAGGTACGGAATCCAGTCCACATTCCGAAATCCGAATTTCAGTTTGGTTCAGCATTCTTCGTTCAACTTACATAGATTCAGCGACGAGCAAGTGTACGGGAAGTCCCGAAAGCAGCTGCACGAGGAGCTCGCCGAACTTGCGGAACAAGTCGGCGTTGCTAAGTCAGAGGTGCTCCAGTTCTTCGGCTCATCCAGTGACGGACCGTCCGTGGTGGCAGATTTCAAGGTATAATGTCTTGGTCAGTGTGTTCTTCCCGTTTGAAGACGTGCAAGTTATCGCGACCTCACACTTATTTTCTTTCATTCACGCCGCAGTACCACATCAAACTGAGTCGGCAGGTAAGCTCGTCGGTCTTGTCGGACAGTATGGTTCCTGAATGTCGGCCTCTAACCGATTGTTGCCTCCCCTCAATAGAACTCGATTCACGTAAGCCCGACAGTTTTGTTTGATGGTCTTATCGACTCGTCAGTTTCGTCATCATGGGGTTTTGACGAATGGAAGCCTTGGTTGGAGAAGAATATCGGGTCACCGCAGTAGGGTAGACAGTAGGCTAGGCGGATCAAGGCCATTATCAAACAAGAGATATTTTTAGTTATCAATTGTAAGTACAAAAAGAACAAAGGTTGCATTGCATCGAGGTATTCCGATTACATTCGCCCTCCATTTGGTTCTGGATGCATATGACTGAGTTACTAATATACAACTTGAAGGTGGATAAAGGTTAAATCGCCGTGGTTTGGATTATGAGTAAACGAGGGATGCTTAAGAGTGTGGACCATAGAAATATCCATTCTCTAAATCACAGCGACTGTTAACGAAAGGTTTGTCTGCTCTCTCATGTGGTTTTCAACCATAGATATCCTTGCGCTACCAGATAATCGTGGATTTTCTGGGGGAAAATGGGATAAATGATTAGCCCGAGTTCGAGGGATTCCATCTTACGAGAACCACATACCTGTATGCTTTCTTCTACAGTCTCTTCATGCGTAGAGCAGTGTACTTCTGGTTTCAGTGGTTCTTCATACGGTGCAGAAATGCCCGTGAATTCTGTCGAAACCAAGTAGATGAGGTGAATGACGGGCGCAAGACGCGAGAACCAATCCATCAATGTCAGCATACCTTTTATAACACCCTCGCGGGCCTTCTTGTATAAACCTTTCGGGTCACGTTGCTCTGCAACTTCGAGAGGAACATCTACAAAAACCTTGTGACAACAGAAATTGTTAGTTTACGACAACGGAATCCGGAGGGAAAGTGAACATACTTCGATGAAAGGGATCCCGGCCTCCTCGTGCAACTTTCGTGCTTGATCGCGGTCGGAGCGATATGGCGATATGAAGGATGTGATTGCAATAACAGTGGCGTCGGAGAAGAGCTTGGCAACCTTGCAAGTGAAGAAATGGAGTGCGTCAATTCCGTGGAAGCATCACCACTATGCCATACCCAATTTCAATTTCATAAGGCTTCATACCTCAGATATTCTACGGATATTCTCCTGGCGATCCTCGGGCGAGAACCCAAGATTTTTGTTCAAGCCAAACCGCACATTGTCACCGTCCAGACGGTATGCGGTTAGGCCCAAGTCCAAAAGATGCTTCTCAAGCGCTGCAGCCAAGGTGGACTTTCCTGAAGCAGACAGACCGGTGAACCAGACAGTCAATCCCTGTATCGCGAAAGGGTTATAGACAGAGGTGAATTGCCTGTTGCATCCAGTGGTTTGGGGGGTTTCTAATGGGAAGAACGGCTCACCTTCTGGCCAATCAGGGATTCGCGCTCCTTCCGAGAGATGGCGCCGTGGTGCCATGTGATGTTAGTCGCGACGGTCATCTTCCCAACGGATTCTCTTCGTCAAGTGTCTTGAGAGTGGATTTGTCAGAGTGCTGCTTGTCTTGGTTCTTGCTCGGTTCTTGATTCGCTTTCGGACTTCAGAACTTAGCGCTGCGCCTTGCATCTTGATCTTCGGGAGATGCGGCTTGGCTGAGATCATCCAATTATTCTTGGGCAGCATTACGTCAATTCGCACGAATATTCGAATATTCGGCATTTGAGCGGAGTTCGAATCCCTCTCAAAACGTTGCGCAAGTAAATGAATGAATTTGGACTTTTGTGGCGTCAAACGGGAAGTACGGGAAGCGCGATGAGAATGTCGAATGTCGAATGTCTGGTTTTATGTGTTTACAGTGAGTGCTGACACCTTTGACAGTTGTGAATTTGCATGTCACTAGTTAGTGGATTAGGATATACTGTATTGAGAATGCCGGAACAATCAACATTGGAACCAATAGACTCGATCTTCCAAACATCCTCAGAGGAGACAAAATCAAAAAAGGTATCAAGCTAGAGTAGAAAACGGCAACAACAAACACCAGCCCAAAGAGAACCAAAAAACACCCAACCCAACCGAAATCAATAGTCCTCAAATATTTGTATTTGCGAACAAGTGTTTTTTTCAGCGGAAATCCTCATGAATGTACTTCCACCAAAAAAGCGAGCACATCCATCACAGCCCTCGAATTCTTTACTGCTGCCCATTGTTCATCTTCATGCTCTCCGGACGACCCTTCTTTTCCTCTTCGTTCGCAGGCTTTTCCGCTCCTTGCCCGTTACCGAAGTGCATGGCCATCATCTTGAGACTGTCGGGACGACCCTTTTTGTCCATCTTGCTCGAGGCCCTTTCGAGAGACTTCCCACCCTTCTCATCAGCCTCCAAACCCGCCAAAGCCTTGTCCAACTCCTCGTCTTCCATAATGGTGGTGCGCACCTTGGGCATGTTGCGCGGGGACGTCACACCTTTAAGTCCAGTCGCAACCACTTCCTCGCTAGGGCGCCTGGAAACGTTTGAGCGCGGCGACAAGGTCTCGGCACTTGAAGCACTTCCACGCCTCCATCCGATGAGGGCATCGGTACCTGCCGAACCCTGGCGCTGTCTGCCAGCGTTCAAAGCGTCGTTCGAGAGACCACCACCAAAGACACGGCCGTTCGATCCCATGAGACCTTTGTTTTTGTTGGAGCTGTTGGGGCTTGAGAGGGCCATGTCCGAAAGATCCGCAATGCTCTTCCACAACACCAAGTAGACCTTGGGCCCAAAAAGGATAATCATACAAGCGGTGATGGCAAAGAGGGTCGCAAGAGACCGGATGATGTAGGTGCGGACAACCCAGCCAGGCCCCTCACCAATGTACAAGTAGATTGGGAGCAAGACGCCACCACAAAGGGTCAAGTTGTACATCTGAAAATCGATAAGAATTTGAATGATCGTTAGGCGGCTGTCTTTCTCTTCGTTTCCTTTTTTTGAACGCGAAGTTTGGGCAAAAACTTACCGAATAACCAATGTAACGGCTTTCGTTGAAGGTCGAGTGTACATTACGAGTCTTGTACGAAAGGAACGAACCAAAGAGCAACAAAAGCATGTTGTAAACCGCAATGACGGCGAGCATGGCGTTCTGGAACGGTCCAGAGTTACCGTAGCACTTTTCGTATGAGTACAAAATGGAGGCGTCGACACCAGATTCGGACACAACCGGGCGCACTGGGTCGACACCTGTCCAGATTGCAAGCAACAGCACCTCGATACCGATGACGACACCCGACATCACAAGAAGATGCTTGTTGAGCAGGTGGCGCGAACGGATTGCGGCGTTCTCGAAGATTTTCCAAATACGGACTGGTGTTGGCGAATTTCGGTTTCATGAAGCGAACACAGAAGAAGGGGAACAGAAAGATGTTTGTGAGCTATGGATTTCTGATGAAACGACGGTGCAGTTGCGATTTTCCAATCGGAAATGTGACATACAAGTCTTGGCCAACATTGGACCCATCGTGAGCGCGAAACCGATCAACGGAATCCAGATCTTGATAATACAAAGCGGCTGACTTTGTTCTCCGGCCCACAGGAAGAGATCCGCGTAGATCATGAGAATACCGACCAACTGTGTGCAAAAATAGTTCATAGTTATTCTCAAGCCCCGAAATACTTGCAAGAGGCCGTCTGAAAAAGAATGATGCCGAAACGCGAACAAGAAAAACTATCAAACTGACCATAAGGTTGCAGAACAATGGGGACGACCTCTTCACAACAGGGTGCTCCCAGTGGACCGAGAAGAAGAGGATCAAACTGATCGTACATGCCATGCCGATCGCTGCCGCTGCCATAACGCCGATCGCAACAGCATCGCCGTAGTGCACGACTTCAGGGCGGATGTCTATGAAAACACGGCGCGATCGTGAGATTGGGTTAGCAACGTCGATGAAACGAATACTGGATCGCACACAACTATTGCCAACATTGCCTGTCTCGACAAACAACTCACCAGATACGGGCACATTCGAAGAACCCATCCTCCATTTCATGCCGGTCGAAACGAATTGTGCATCACCCAACGAGGATGCGTTTTGAGATGTCCACGTGCCCACCAAGTTCCATGTTGAACCGTTGTATTGAATGTATTGGTACGAAATGGCTGTATGATGGCATAGGAGATTCGAAGAACGTGAACAAATCCGTCAGGATTTATGATATTACAAAGGCTCAGTGTGTGTCCAAAAAGCGAATGGAGTTCAAATAGGGTTGAGCGTCGAAATAGGACGATCACAGAAAACGTACCAGTACGGTCGACCCCGCTGAACGCGACTTTCCCAGACAAACCCTCGAACTGGAGAGCACGGATAGTCTCGACAAGATCCGTCCCCGTGATGTAGTCCTTGTTGCAGACATCGTTCAACTTACGAACACTTTCTGGCAACGTGTCACAAGCCGAGAGGAGCTTGTCCAAGGCGTTGAGAACGGAGTACACCGCGTCGTAGACCAAACCGGCTTTGTTCTGTGCAGGGGAAGCGAACAGGTCACTTAAGTGAGTTATTCATCTTCTCAAAAGACTCCTTGAATCTTGCGACAAGTTACATACGTTAGGCGTGTCTGATGCCAAGGTCTGCTCGCCATTGCACCGACAGGTAATTGGGCTGCTCGATGAAGGCGCTTTCCATCCCGAGGGACAAAGCGGACCATTGAAAGTCGCACTCGTGGAGCATCTGAAGCGGTTTTCCCAGTATGTGATGAATTTGGCGTAGTTGTTGTTTTCAGGAGTGAGCCGAGCGAGACATTTTTGGATAGGTTTCAGATTTCCCGGGTATTGAATGACACCGAGCGTTCCTATTTCCGTTGGAAAAAAGATTAAGAACAGGAATGACACACAGGAACAACTGTTCCTGCTGTATTCTATGCAGAATGACAAACCTGCAAGAACCGAAGGGTCGACTTTTTGCTGCGCAGCAAGGGAAACCGTGTTCGAGGTCGCCCAACTGTCTGAGGCAATGAACACCTATACCCCCCAAGAGTCAGCGCAGATAACAGAGAAGGAAAACCTGGTGTCAGAATCTTGATGATAAGCAATTCACTACCCCTAAATTCTTCCCCCCCTTACCGTTTCCGGGTCGATAGCAGTTTCATTTTGAAGCCTGGCGATGACGTTGGCCGCGTTCTGTTCATTCACTGGATTTGGTTGCGACAATCATGTCGTGAGTCAATAACCCTACCTCCATCTTGTCTCAACCCATTTCTCAACACACCACCCAAAGAAACACAAGGACACTTACTGAACAACATGACGACTTTGATTCCAGCATTCTTGATGCAATGCGCCACGTTGCTGACGCCCGTCAACTGTCCGACCGGCATGACGACTTTGCATGGGACACGGATATTCGCGTTGGTCGCGTCCGAGACAAAGGACTGCAGACCGTACGAACCGTAGATGTCGTCAGTGCCGACTATCCAAGCAACATGCACGATGTGACAGAATTACGATGGAGCGGAAAGAAAAGGATCCGATCAGTTATATCCTATTAATCCAAGATAATACTTCAAGGAGAAAAACAACAATAAGGAATGTTTTTACTCACTAGCAGCCATGAGCTTCCAGTTGAAGTGAATGGCAGCCGACACCATCGCTTTGGTTTGGGCAATGTCGTTACCCACAGTCCTCATCAACGTCGGGTAGTTGTTTGGATTGGCAAGAGTCGGGGAGGACGATGCATACGAAACCAACGGAATGGCGAAGGATGCAAAGATCTTGGCAATGGGATCAGTGTTTGCCGATCCGGCTGTGGAAGGGAGGGGGGGAGATGAGGTTTTCGTCAATCATGCTTTCGTACTCTTCAACGCGACCAGGGAAATCTCTTTTCATCGCCATACCTGCACCGATGACTGCCATGATCTGTTCATTGACAAAATGAATGGATTTCAAAGATGCCGTGATCGAGTTATCCGTATCATCTGCAATGGTGTAGAGTACTTGGACGTTCGGGAGAATGGCTGTCGAGTTGTTGATATCGTCCACGGCGCATTTGAAGGCCTCCGTACGGTGGATCCCCTTGAGGGTGACGGTGGACTTTTCTGTGATCGAAAAGACACCACCCAAGACAAAGCTAGTGATGTTTTTCGGGATCACTGGAAGTTCAACGTTAGCAGCCGCATCGACCTCATTGCCAAGAACGACCGCCGACGACCTCGTTCCAAATGAAAGGATTCCGAGGATCGTCGCAAAAGCGACGGCGAGTTTATGCATGATGGCGCAACTAAAATTTCGTTGGGATTGGTGTTGGGGGGTATTTGCAATGCTGGAGCGCGATCGCGGTGGTTGCGGAATTTGGGACGCCTCACGTTATAAGTTTGATTCACGGAGAAAATTGGGGAATATGGGTTTTTTCCTTTGCTTTTCTTTTAAGAGACGCCACGCGAGAAGGAACGCGGTTGCTACCTTTGCGCCATTCGCCTTTGCCATACTTCTGGAACTCGTCAACATATTGTCAAAGACAAGGGGGAAGAAAATTATACCAATCGACTAACGCGTTTGATTGGCTCACATGAACTGCTACTTGTCGCTTATGTCGAAAACTAAGACATTTGCTCCTTACAAATGTTGACCTTGGTATTTTTCGACTTTCGAAAGTTGAAGATCAAGCAAATCACAGTGTATCGTTTGAATAAATGGTTTGCGGATCCCAGGCCACGTCTTCTTTGTTGATCCTGCATCAGAGAGAAGTGAAAAGGAAAGAGTCGTTATTGACGTTTCTCTTGGGAGAAAATGAGAAACTGCAATAACGAATCGTATTCGACAGGGAATATAAACAAATATCCTCCGAATTGACAAATTCTTGCTCATCATGAGTAATCAGAATTGGAAGACTTGTCACTTCAGAATCGCCGGTTCGAAATCTGTCGGCCAACACGTGCATGAGCGCGTCCTCTGAAGCGTTAACAAAATAATTTCAAGGATTTCGCATGATGTGGGTAATGAGCTGGGTTGTGAGGTGCGAACAAAGTCCAAGGAAAGATTCAAACATTCCCAAACTCCGCCAGCCAAAACCGTGGTCTGTGATCAGGATTCTGATTCAGCAGATCGAACACAACGCGCCTTTTCAGATGATGATGACCCTGCTTTGGAGGGAGCCCTGGCGAGGCCCGAAGTAGGCAAAGTAGAGTGAGGAGGGGCGAGATCCCAAGGAAGGAGTCAAGGAGAGGTGAGTAGATCTCGCAGAGACTCCGATATTTTGGGTGTAATAAAGATTGGGTGTGGTCCAGAGAGGCGTGACCTAGATTAGATGGAGTCTAGCCAGCTGCGGGTGAGTCCCGAATTACAAGATAGAGGGTACTTGATAAGGCGGAGGTGAGGAGATAAGCTCGAAGTACGTAGCGTCGAACTAGGATATATGGACATAGCCAAGACGGAGACGAAAAGTTGTTCTCCGCTCACCTCCACCCAGACATAAATCAGATTCGGTAACCGAATTTTGGTTGTGCATGTTGCACTCCACCATTTCCCCTTTCCCCCGCCACCTAGATCCAAATCAACGATTGTTCCCCACTATGCACACGTCTGAACTATGGAACCTGTCCCGATCGAACCGAACAGGACTGATATGGAATACATTCCTCCTAGATAACGAGATGCGCTTCTGTTCCAATATATTGATCAAGTGAGATCCGTGTTTTGAGGGTTCGAGTTCGTTAAGGTCTCCTGATATTTGTCACTTCGCGTCGACGGCAGTAAGGCCATCGACTTTCCGCACAAGCGGAGGATAACTTGCAAGAAGAGACGACTTATGAAAAGATACTCTTCACAATGTGGGATCTAGCTCCACATAACGGTCCAAAGGGGCCCTTTGATCCACTTCTTCGATGCTTGGGACCGGGTTCAGGTCGTTACGTGGGTGGTAAGAGTGGCTTGAATAGGATTGCAAGGTTTCAGCTTCAGAAATGGTATTAAAGGAGTAGGAGCAGCTGCAAATTCCGGAGCCCGGCAATCACCACGGCAGCATCATCTCAACCGCTCACCACACGAAAGGAGGACGTCTACCACACCACACGGCAGTATTGGAAACCGCCATCATACAAATAATCGCTTTACCTCTCTCATCATCCAACGCTGCGTCCCGACACATTCATCGGCGACATGAGTTTGGGGTGGCAATGAAGGCACACGGTTGGGACGCTGGATGAGAACCTAATGGGAGAAGGGGGCTTTCAACTACCGCTCCGGCTGTAGAAGACGATTCTGGAGGTCCTTAGAGGTTTGCTGCCGTGGAGCGTCAACCACAATAACAATAGTATAGCGACGGCCAGTCTGGTGCTGCTGCTATCACCACGGAGGCACATCAGAAGCCGTTTTCTATTCGGACGCCGCGCCACCATAACCCCCCTTCTGCAATCTCATCGAACGAGGTGGTACGTTCAATCCTTCAGAGATAAGTCTTGGGGAATGTCGGTCGTCCCGGGAACGAATGAAATTGCGGTGATAGACAGCGTGAATACGGAGCCCATCCCCCCACCTAGCAAATCCGAAATGCTCTTTACTGTCCCATCAGTTATGCACATGTTTTCTTGTATAAAGAACACACGAACATAGTGTGCACAGAACAAAAGATCGCACAATCATCATATATCATTCACTCACTGTTGCCTTCGAAACGGAAGGTTTCGGACTTCATCGGCCCTTTCCCTTACTTCACTGCGGACATGGGAAGGTTGCTGGTCGGTTAGTGAAATCTTCGTTTGTTGCACCCAGAAATCGAACATCAACACAGTTCTTCGTGGCTTGATTCAACAGTAAACACAGAACATTGCACCAATCAGATCACCCAAAAATGAAAAAAAAACACATTTACTGCTGTGAGAGGTCTTGCAGACGAAAGCTGCCCCTAAACCTAAAACCTTTCCCTAAAACCTGACTCCAAACCCTTTCCGCTCTCTCACATTTACAAGTAAGCCCCGACCCCCAACCCCCAAC